>JPKZ01001912.1:54243-82831 GCA_000803305.1 Toxocara canis
TATGCATAGTATATATACATATGTGTGCCATATATACATGTATGTGCCTAGGTTGCACCGGAATCCCATAGCAGTGTCGCGGAATTTTTCAGAGATCTGCTAAAATGATTTCCTTTTTCGGTCCTCAATAGGTATGATAGGATGGTAACAGAATCCCAGCTATAACAACTAAACGTTCAGTTGACATCGCTTGAATAGTTGTTGGGCCATAATAGAATTTGTTATCAATCACTGGCTTCGGCGACTAATGTGCTATCAATTGCATTCTTGACATCTCCTGCAAAATGTCCGCATCGTTTTTAAAGCGCCTCCTTAACTGAGAATTCACAAAAAGTTTGCTGCTCTCATCGGTTCAAGTTAGCACAGTTTATTTCAGCAATCATTTGCAAAAAAATTGCCAGCCATTAGGAATGACGAGAACCAGATTCAACGTTTATTGCTACGAAAATGGGTGCGCTTATAAGGTTTAGCTGAAGATTGGAATGCTTGAATTTGAACTCTATGTAACGTCTTAAAATTTATCGAAAAGGATCATTATATAGGAAATGAAGCGATACTTGATTTCTGTTTCTTGTTTTTCGCTTTTTCACCTCGTACGAGAGAGAGAGAATGGGGGAACGAAGGGGTGAGAACGATACAGTGGAAGGATAGCATACAGTAAGTACCAAGGGGAAGCGGCCACAGCATTTGTCTCATGAAAGGCTTAACGGTATTTGAAGTGGCTGTGCTTGCAAAATACAACAACGGAATTGTCATATCTAACGACAACCAATCGGCAAAATATCTAAGCTTTTTGATTTTCAACCAGTCTTAGGACTATTCCATTTTTTTTCTCTTTTAGGACCAACTCTTTGTTGGTGTACATTCGCATTTTGCAATTGCCGCAACGCCGACTTCGGTTCCTTCGGTTTCAGCTCTTTGAAATCTGTTTTTCTTGAAAGTTTGAGGCCATCATTTTAGAAAACCATCATAGCTGAAATGCGATAAGAATTTTAAAATTCCACTTCGAATCTATCAAACATATTATAATTTTCATATCTGATGTTATCAAGGAAAATATGAATGAATTCAAATCATTCCAGAAGCTTGTGCCACTAAGTTTCATTAGAAATATCAAGTTGTGCCACTGCACGATTTCTCCGAGACTGAGCACAATGAGCGTTCTTGCTTGTTCGCCTAAAAGTGGTACTGTAGACTTCAGGCGGATTCAGCAGTCCGAAATCGGATGATAACAGTACGACGAATGTTGCTGTGCAATCTAATAACAAAAAAGTACGAAGAAAAAATATGGAACAATGTGCTCCAATATATGGTAAAATTACGATATTCATTGCTGTCGAAGCGGTGGCATTTAGTAGGTAAGAACTTATGTTTATACGTTGCAGCGCTATCTAAACATCAGCTGTTGAGAGGGGAATTTCTGGTTCGAAACCTCCGTGGGGAGAAGCAAAGAGATTCGGCAAACGTATATATATATATATATATATATATATATATATATACTATTCGACGGAGCTGCTCCGGTTGGAGGGTGGGGGGTTTATTCAGTGCGACACTATACATCGTTTCTTTTTGCAGCGTTCGATGCACATTTATTTTTCAACTATATTTTAAGCTTGTACAAAGTGGCATTGAGTACAGTGAAGTGTTACGCGGCATCAACGAACTACGACCTCAAAATTGTTGATGTTTTCAACGATAAAAGAGTAGCAAAGAGCTGCATACACAAATCGGTAAGCGATAAATAAAGATATCGTCGCCGAAACGGGTTTATTGAGGGATGAAAAGGAAGAACTGACCATCATTGGGGTATGTTACAACAGGAGTAGTTGTGCTGAGCTACCAAGAAAGGGGGTAGGCAATAATTACAGACGCGCTTTTCACTCAACTTAATTAAGAAGAAATTCTCAAATGTTTTAGTCCGGAATTTGGTTTTCGAAATTTAAAAAGAAAACGTCGAAACTCGTCAATACTGCTAATCATTAGGAAATTATAAGTGAAATTTTCTTTAGTGACAAAATTTCCCCAATTTTTTCTCAAAAACTAAAATCTTTGCCCATAAATTGTCCAGGTAGGTCTTCATTCGTCTCAAAGTCTTTTACATATACTTCCAAAGGGGGTAGAGAGAGGTACAAAATCTGAAGCTAGTCAAAGGGCTCATTGGCACTCAAGTTTCGGCTCACTAATCGCTTCGAGGAACTCTCACTTGCGTAGCTTTCTTAGTAAGTGCTTGATGATTTGTCGCATGCTGCGACATCTCTGCTTTATTTACATAATTTTGCTGCTCCGAAAGTGAAGAAAGAGTCTATAGTTCTCGCGAGCCGTGCCAGCGAATCGAAGCGGCAAGTTGCTATGTACTGCCTTCTTCCCGATGTTATGTCCTTATATCGGTTGTTACAAGAATGCGAAAGAGAGCAAAGTATGACAGAATAAAATAACTTGTGAATAAAAACTGGAGAAGAATACTCTTGCAAAGTGATACGTTTTAAGTCGGTGAGCAAAACTGTTTTTAAAAAGGCATATCGACAATTGGCAAATAAAGGAGCGACAATGTGGGCGGATTTTTTTGCTGGCTGCCTAAGGGAACTGCTCTAATATGAACTACAGCCTTCTTAAGCAAAATATACATATGAAAAATAAAGTATATGACGATAAAAAGAATGAATTTTTAGATTTATTTTCGAAAGCATTGTGCTGTAGCGGCATATCTGAATGAAACGGATTGGATGATGGTAATGGATGCGGATACTGGAGTGGTGAATCCGAATCATTGCATTGAGGAGTATATCGACGAGAGAGTCAACATGGTGTTCTATGAGCGATTTTTCAACTGGGAGATCATGAGCGGCAATTATCTGGTTCAGTTATGGTCATTTTCTCTAGCGCCTAGTGAGCGCTGCACAAACAAAAATTTCATACGAAATGCCTGGAGGCAGTGTATCGCCTTATAACGAAAGTCTAAACGAGGAAATCATCAGTCTACGGGACGAAGTAATTCAAAAAAAAGGTGCTAGTCGGAACAAGGTTTTTTATACCAAGTGCACTGTTCCAAGCAACGATATGGGGATCACAGAACGTTTGATATGGAAATAGAATGGCGGAGATTACCGCTAAGAATAGGACTTTTCAGGTGTTCGGCTTTGAAAACATTGATAACACTTGGCCAACATAAGGGTTTTTTCTACCACACATGTGATTATTGCCTTGGTAATGTTCGCTTATTACGTACTCTTTAATATTCGTTAGAATATATATATATTTATATATTAGATGACTGCTAAGGTATAGATGACTGCTAAGGTCGTATAGGTGACTGCTAAGGTCGTATAGGTGACTGCTAAGGTCGTAGCAAATCGACAACGTAAAACACTCCTTTTTTTTAGCGTACGCACGGATGCCTCTCGCTTCTTTCACTTGTGTAGCTTCTTGACCTCTAAGCATCTAACTACACGTGGCATGTGATTCACGTTTCTGGTTGCCTATGGTCAATGACTGAACTTGAATAAGGTTGATGTAACATCACAGCTCAAAGAAAGATTGGCGAAGCGTGCATACATTAAGAGTCTCACTGTTCCAGCTGAGCTTCTTATACAGAAATTAGCCTGTACATCGTTAAGTTTCTCTGTAGAGTTGGAACAGAATCGATATTTGTTGAAAGGATTGCACCAAAAGAATACTCAAAAGATTTACAGGCAAAGAACTCGGAGTTCACTCGAGACTTCCTCATGAGATGGGCTGATTACGAGTTTCTCGAAATTGGAAATGGTTGGTGGAAAGGATTCGACAATGGCGCCCTTCACGTTCGTTTAAGATTTTAACAATTTTTGCCTTCCAAATTAAAGCAGCTTGATTTCCATACCCTTATAAGTCCCTCACACATAAAACCACTAATGCCATCCAGGATAAGCCGAAAACATAGCGTTCGCCGTTCCCGCTCCTCTGGCACGGTTCCCATCATGAATCCTTCGTGGCTTTATTTCTCGTGGTACGGGGAGTGAAATAAAGATTTTCAGGGTGCCTTTCTTGAGACAATTTATCCAAGGAGCACTCAGGAATATAAGAATTGTCAAGCGATTTGGTTTCAGTCGAAAGGATACGATACCTATATGCCGTTCGTGGCTTGTGTTCGCATATATCTCGGTAAGTGGATCCTCCTTGTATATCTGCGACTGTCGGATAAAGTCCGCGATCTTCATCTTATGTCGAATGATGAATGAAGGAGTGAGTTCTCTGCAAGTCACATCAACACTTTAGGTACGCTTGGAAAGAAATTCAACAAAGAATAGTTCGTGTGTGTTTGATGAACTAATGCACCAAACTTAGAACTAGTACTTGTTGAGTTTTAGGTTCACAGTAAAATTCTGTTTTTAACCGGTGAAATAATGTTTTTCCTAGTGAACATTTGCTGTCGTTGTGCTACAAGTGTCAGTAGCCCCCCAGTTGCCGTCCCCTTCTCCCAACCCTTCCCCACCCCTCCCCCTTTTGAACCTCTCGAATCGCTCGGAACGCTTCTCTGGATATAAGAGTATTAGAAACCATTAGCAGATAAAGCATTGTCGAGATGATGATAGAACTAGACAGAGTGATTGGCCAGTCATTTCCTATTTATTTTATTTGCAGTCGCAAATTTTTATCTGTAAAGATCGTATGGAGACGTTTTCGCGTGTATGTTTGTCTGTCTTTCCCTTCGGAAGTTTCAAGCATGGAACCGTTGAAATTAGGGTTAACGGAGTTCAGCAGCTATAATTCATGCCACAAGGTGGTCCAGTTTACCCAATATAAATACTGACTGACGGGGTAGCTCTTGGTCCTTGATAATGCTAAAATATTTGCAAGCATTTTCGAGTTACGTGAGATTGCATTTCCTACGGGTTTGGCCATGGAACGGAGAATCGTCAGAAGAAAATTTGCATTAGCGGGTCAGCTGAGACTAATTTCTCTTGTTTGCGCGCAATTTACGAAATTGGCTCACATAAAAGGTATCTCTTCCGATAAGAGACCAGCCTTAACTTCGATTACTGACACACATTTTAATGAAATGAAATACATCGAGTAACCACAAAAATCGATGAAAAAAAGCTGAACGAACAGACTCTTCAAACAACCAGATAAGTTCCTCTATGATTTACTTCAGGAGCGGTAAGGCTGTGGCCCGGAAAGTTGCGACTACTGCGAAGGGCACATGGAATGGCCCGCGATTGGTACCACACGGGCGACGCATGGTGTGAAGTCGATTTCATGATTCATGGGTGGAAGGCAAACAAAATTGGAGAAAACGGATGGCAATCACCTTTCACTGTTAGTTTAGGGAAGCAGTTCTCGAAGTTTTGTTCAATTCCGCCCACAGTCCCATTAGAAAGATTAGTTGTTTGTGGAACGGATAATTTAGATGTTCCTCGAAGAGTGTTTTATGCAACCACAATTTATTAATTAATGCCACTTCAAGGTCAAAGACTAAACCATTTTCAATCCTATAGTAGAGGATATTAGGAGAAATCGGGGTCACGAAGACTTTTTATCATTTGCAGCGAACAAATCAAGCAAGACAACTCTAAACCGTTCAAACGACAGAAACAAGCGTTTATGATTTATGCATATGCAAATTATCAAGCTGAGACAAACGGAATAAGGCGAGATTTCTTACGGCAAATATGGCCAAAAATATTTTGCAATTTGTCAGCATCCTCCGCTTTCTTCTAGCCCATTTTTCTGTTTCGTTGGCCATTATATGTATGTAGGCATGTGCATGTATGGCATAATTACCAATGTAGGCAACAACAATTTGCCATCCTAGCACGTTCGATAGTTTTTCAACGGTTGACAAATAAAGGTCTTCAAAGTATTTCATTCTACCATCCTCAAAAACCACTATTTCGAACCATTAGCCCTCGAAACTTTCTATGCCTTTCCTCTATCCGATATTCGGTGATCCTCGTTACATCGGCATCATTCTTAGGTTTTCGCAACGCTTTTCTGAGATGGTCGATGCCACCCCTAAATTTATTAAATCAGTCTCTGTTCGACCTTAACCCCCCATGTATGAAATCAATAATGCGGAATGAAAAGTAAGCGTTTGTACGTCCCTAAAAATTTCTAATGCTTAACTTTATATTCTCCCAATTTTTTCATTTGATTCCTTTTCCTCCGATCCGTAATATCAGAATTGATTGGTGTCTCCAAAAATGCGTACAGCTTAATCCACAGCCTCCGCTACAGTCGTATGCTTGCCGCGATGTTCATCGTGCACTTTTTTTTGTTGAAAACCATTAGGACTTCCAATAAGACCGTTTACTGGCTGTCTTTTCACCAACATACGGTTTCACCTCATCCATTTGACCATCTCCCAGGCGATTCATGAGCATAAAACGTCTCAACATCTTTGGGCATCTGTTTTCTTTGCGTAATATTGAATTATTATCATGACCATGGGAAGTACGATTTAAAACTGAAGCTACCAGTTCTAGTGAAATTTGCCCTGCTCAAAGTTGCCTTCTTTTTATTGCACGAAATCAACCTTCCCCCTCCCTGCCCCCCTTCCCCCCACAAAAAATTAATTCACCAGCTACAGTGTACCACTCTCTAGGCGGTGCCGGATCCGTCGAAATGTGGCGCCCACTACGACGGTTGGTCTTGGCGACCCGAGAAGCGTGTGAGTGTATCGACAATTCGTGAAATGCTACAGCAAGCTGAACGAAGCTCCGCCGATGCAGTACCAAAGAAATACATGACAATACCCTTCTACTCGCAACCAGATATAGCCAACTGTTATCCAGAATGTGAGAAAGGCTCTTCGGCTGTATAGAGGAGATGTTGCCGTTTTCGTCAACGCGTTTCTCAAATTCTTGTTTCAGTCGCATTTTTCGCATAATACAATCAATGATAATTGTTTAGTGCTTCTTATGCGCTCTGACAAATTTGCATTTGCAAAACGCATCATGACGATGTCACGTTTGCACATAAGTAGGCGTGTTTCTATCTACCTAGTCGGTTGGGAACTCCTGAAGCTTGAGGTGAGATATTTGAGATAATCTATAAACTCGACCAGTCTTATTGAGTCGAATTTCAAACTAATCCGTCGAATTTTACCCGTTGGCAAGACCAACGGGTAAAAGGAAACTGCATGCACTTGCCAGCTGATCGCGTTGCATTTTCCACTTATCTGATTAAAAGAGAAAGAAGTTCTTAGTGAGAAATTTGTCTTAGTCATTGCGAAAGCGTCTCATGGTAGAGGATCGACCTAGCACCCGAAAACATGCCTCTTTAGGAGTGCCATAATTTATAGGCTCCTCTGTACAAGCGAAAACATCCCATAACACTATAATCCTTCGAAATAAAAAGCACGAAAAAAATTCCGTCTTTCGAATGAGGCCATCTTAGGTTAGTTAGCATCCCCTCAAGTAAATGATGAGCACTCTGCAATTTGGGTATTTTTCTCGAAACGCTGACTCTCGCCTCCAGCCTCCGATATCCCTCTAAGAAATGGGAATGTGCATGAAACGTTCGATGTTATCTACGGTTAAATTGGCTTCACGGTTCCATGTTCTTTTTCAGAGATATGCAATCAGATCAACTGGGCTCGAGCTTTTCCCAGTACATTTTCGGCGCTCGTATTTTTGCTCAGCATGCAAACAAGACCGCCTAAAAAGAACTTCATAAACAACGGCGAAATTCCACTCGACCGTAATTAACAACGCGGGACTATGCGAAATCTATGAGCTTCGAGAAAAACGCTAACCGAGTTTTGTATCAAAAAAGAAGCGGAAAGTATAGCAAACATAACAAATCTACGTTTCGAGTAATTCAGTTTTGGTTTTCGCATACATTCTACTGTTCATGATGTAGTACGATACCGCCAGTTTGCGTTCTCGCTTACGTTTCCCCTTCTCCCTCCCTCCCCATCCAAAGCTCATTATGCAAGTAAAATATGTAAAGGGGGCGCCTATAAGGCAACAGCCATAATTATCTATACTTTCAATACCAGAAAACAGTAAATATTATACTTGTGAAGCAAACAACAATGCCCATGTACATGAGATTACCAGCACAAAACACGCCTCGGAAAAGAACGAGAGAAACTTTAGAGTTCACTGAGAGATTCATCGAGAGTGGAATTACACAATCAGCGCCCAGAAACACAGCCGTCCGAGTGCCATGTCTTAACTAGATGAAACGCTACGAATTCTAAAAACAATATAAACCGACGGTAGGAGGAAGAGAATACAGAAAAAGGTGAAAAAAAGAGAAAGGAAAAGGAGAAAAAGAGGAAGAAAGAGAAAGAGAAAAAAATGCATATTTTCGAGGAAATAAATGAAAGAAGAAGAGGAAAAGTTCATACTTCAACCCGTTGTAACCAGCAGAATTTCATTTCTTGAAAGATCGCTTCATAGTTAGATTTAAAAGATAATCATAATTAAAACAAATACAAATGAAAGCAGGTCCGGTCGGCCGGGCGCACTAAAACTGCAAATGAACTTCTTAAAGATCACGCTGCTGTCCTATGTTGAGTGCAGCGACAGCGTAAAAGGCATAAATCTTTGAGAAAAAAGAAAAATCGTGAATATACAACGAAAGAGATCAAAGGCAAACACATGTGAAAGAGATTAAGCAGAATCTATAACAGAGGCTGTAACCAGCGTACTGCTTGCTGAAAACGTGGTTTAGCATGCGGAAAGAGTTGAAAGTGGAAACGTGAACCGCGGCTTTCCCTCAACCGACGGATATTTTTGCAAAGGCAGTTAGACTAAAAGCCAATAAAATTGCCGTGGTTTGGAACTGTGAAAAAGAAATAAATGCCTCTCTTATAAATTCCTTTGTTCTATGCAATGATATAAAGGCATCCATATGAGGTAGAGCAAAAAATAAGAAGACGAACTCTGCAACAAACTGCGTGATACGCACGATAACTGGAATAAGTGATAACGCTGTCAGATGCAGCGAAATATACGCCTAATGTGTCCACAGCGCCTAATAAGGCGGCGCCCTCACCGACCGTGTTATCCATCGTCAGCTGTTACGGACGTTTCAAAATTTGCGAACGAAAATTCAACAATCCACCCACGTCTAAACATTTGATTTCTCGTAGTCGCATTCCAGTGAATCCTAGTTAAAACAATGATTCCTTCGATCGGACAAGCTTCTTTCAAAATCGCCTCACGCATTCAAACAATCGCAATAAAACATAACTCAACTCTCGCCAAGGAAACTGCTCCAACTGGTTCCCTCGATCCCTCATTTGCTCACCCAACGGCAATTGGTATGAATCACACTCCGGCAAGCAGTGAGTAGGACCTCTCATTTACGAACCCCTTTAGCTCAGCGTATCTGGCAAGCGTATTAAAACATCCATATGTCTCAGCAACGTTCGATACTACCCACCTAACTCTTGCGTTCCTGAGTTCTCAGATTCTATCTGTAGTAATATGCACAAAAAACCATACGGTAACCTCATTTTGCAGAGGAGGAGAAAACCGCATACGACGCTCTCTTTTATACTGTTCAAAATATAGTTTCCTTTGCCCGCCCTCCCCCACCCTCCCTTCCCTTACCTCCCGGTCTAAACACTTTCTGTGGTGTAAAAAATTGGTGATAAGATTCAAAGTCCTCTCATTCGCCACATGCCCTGAATATCCAAATTTCCCTCCACCTCTACAATGAGTGGCACCTGACGACTGCGAACACAAAGGTAGCTGAACACAAACAAGGCAACGTCCGGACCCACTCCCTAAGCACCCATAACACCATGTTATCTGTACATATGTGCAATCAGCCCCTCTTCAAACCAACTCCGCTTCGCGACTGATATCACAAGCAGACACTACGTTCTATCATCAAGCGATTTTCAATTCAAGCCGCAGGTTTACAGGCCATGAGGAGTCCGTTGGCAGTGAGCTTTTCAATCATGGACTCCTTGAGAACCTCTAGGATGCGATGCCTACCCTGTACTAGTTACATAATTCTGTCTGATCGAAAACGGACGGCCTCTTCTTTTTGTGGACCACACAAGCAGAAGAAAATAACGAGAAAGGGGTGGTGGGGTTGCGCTCCTACCTGTCGACATACGGTATAAATATCCCCAATTTCGGATGCTTATACGCTCGGTTTTATCCTGCAAACAAGTCATTCCAATGTGGATTCAAACATGCATTTTGTTTCTCTTTCTGCTTTTTCCATCTTTTATTTTTACGACGGAGAGACAGCCTCTTGTATTGAACTTACGCTAGCGGCGTTGGGAAGAGATATTCAGACCTGGGCATGAAAAAAATTAATGGATTATTTCGCAATACAAATTCTATGCGATCAAAGTTACACGATTGCTTACTGATAAAATGAGGAAATAACCGGCGAAATCAAACTGTACAGTAACCTTCATTTAATTCATCGCTGAACATACATCATCAACAGAATATCCCTCCGCCAGCCTCTGCTTGTCAGCACACGGACTCAGCACATTCATGCCACCGTCGCTCGATTCTGAAGAAGAACGCCATGACGAGACAACAAATGCCATAACAAAAATATCCTAAATCATTCAATTCAATTTTTCCGCGACAATAAGATTTTTCACTTAAATTCGTCCTTTCGACATGAAAATAAGTACTACCTCCTCCCCTTCCCCAAATTCGTCGACTTTTCGACCTTCCGCATCATGCAAAAACGCCTACAATTCAGCTCGCCCTCTACTTTACTTATTGTGTCCCCCCCCCTCTCTCTCTCTCTTGAGGAACGCCATTTCGGAAAAGTCCACTCTTTTTCCGAAACTTGACCTTGCGCAAAACTCCCCCGTTTTCTTTTGATGCCAATTCCACATTCGGCGAATTGAAACGCTGCAGATATAGAGCAGCGAATTAACGGTTAGTGCAAAACAGTAAAAGCCGTAAGTTGTTCACGGCGCGTAAACTGGACTAAGCAGGAGAACATCGATATCTGTTAAACGAGAATGTGCTATTTTTACAAATGCGGTTAAATGCAAATGTTACGCATCAAAGTTACCAAAATTATAAATTATTTTTTTTTGCGCAAGAATTGTAAAACTTCGATTATTCCGTTCGAAATACATAGTCGCCGAAAAATCGTATTCACTACGTTTGAGATATTCTAACTCCATTCATTTTAACGGAAGTTGGAGGTGGATAAGAAGACGAGTCGCCACCCCGTTCAAACTCTCTTCTTCACTCCACTACCGTCATGAAAATGCCAAACGTGCAAAAGTTTCCGGATTATTTGATGCGCCACCAGTTGAGCTAGTTCCAGAAATTCGCACAGTTTATTTTCGTTATCGTTGAAGTCTCGTTTACAAAAAGCTAGATAATGAGGAAAATTGAAGAAACTTTATGATGGCCAATATGAACCAAAAGAACAAATACATGCCGAAATGAATGAACTTTTATGAAGCAACGTGGAACACAAGCGAACTTCAGAACATACCGTTCGTCGTCGACGAAATACCTGCGAGCGAACCTTCCGGCTGTCTCAATAGCGCCTCCAGAGCATTTGAATACTTCTCGATTTTCGCTAAAAAGTCAATGAACTCAGCAAAGACAACATGGTCGTCTCTTGCTAAAATCTTCGCAGACTCTAAATCTCAACCTCCTTTTTGTAGTCAATATCGGCAACCTTTGTTTCCAAGACTGAAATTCTTGCGCCGAATTCCTATCATAACTACCGCCATAGCCAGCAGTTTCGTTGCCAATACAGTTCACTTTGGTGGAGTAATCCTGCACGATCTGCCACTGGCTTTGCAATGTAAGTTCATGTCAATTGCATGGTTAACGGCTACAAATGCACATTCAAGTTGTAATGCGTCATTCAGACTTTAAGAATTTGTTTAATTACAAATTCTAAATTTATTCAAATTATAAAAATGAAATTTGACTAAAGTTTTGTTCAAATTCTAAGCGAGTAACGTCTTAATGCGCGGTAAATTGTAAATAAAGCAGGAGCAATTCATTCTGTTGCAGCAAACGGCCAGCCTTCCTGCTTACCTAGCTAGAATATTTGCCGTTAACTTGGATAAAACTTTTGCAGATTATGTACTAGCGGATATTTCAAATGGTCTTTTGACCCCAAGTGGATTGGTTAAGCTTTTGTGAGAAAACGAAGGGAGGAGGAGGGTGTGGGTAGGTGAAAGAGCATGTCCAAAGGAGAGTTATTGTTTTACCATGTTCCAAATAGAAAGTATTCGGAGGAGGAACTATTTCAGTCACTTCGAGCACGGGGGTACTATAAGATGTAATACGACAAACGAATTAATCTTCCATTATTATCCTCGAAAATAATCAAACGGTTACCCGTTCCGCTAGCACGACGCGTGACAGCTATTGATTTTGGCATAGGCGTTCCCAGAATAATTCGATATCTCGCACACCACTTCAGCAAATGTTCGATCAATGTCGCAAACTTCGTTTCATTCGCCCCTTAAAATGCTTGATCAATCTGTAGGACACAAATTCGTCAATATTGAACATCCTCTTCAGTGTAGGCATAGTCGATTCGCATAAAATTCTCCTTGAAAAATTTTAGTATTTGTAAAATTGTCCCACCACATAGGGAAGTGAAAATAGAAGGATGTAAAGCAAAGAATTTTTAAATGCTTCCCGGTTGGATTCATGAGGTCAAAGTATCAAATGCGAGGAAATTCACCTGTGGACCTAGGCAGAGACTGCCTCCACACCTCCACACTTTCTCCCAACCTTTCATCCCCTTTCCCCACCATAGCTCTGGCTGGACTCCGCGTACCTCTACTCTCCATCCAGACTCCGAAGTTACACCTCCACCCCATTTTGATAAACCCTCTGTCGTCATTTGATCAACTGCTTTCCTTGCCCCCAGAATCCACCCCTCCATGGATGGGCCATCGCAGGACTGAAAACAAATTCTGAATGCAACTATAAACGGATGGGAGAAATTAACATACTTTCGTCCTCGAGACAGAAAGCAAGCCAGCGATTCTCAATCTCCGATAGATCGTCCAAGTCGAAGCGTCGCTCAACGTCAGTGGATCCTGAAATGAGAGGCACTCTTGGCTTGCTTTGTGGATCCAAAATTAAAAAGGCTTTAAATTACCAAATATAAGGCGACAAGTAACATTACTGAAGCGAAACCTGCATAATCATTCGTTTAACAAGGTAATAGCGCATAAAAGTGTAGCACTTAAACACTTTGGATTCAGATACAACGCCTCTTCTCCATGCAATTAAATGAAGTTTGACCAGTCAGGTATATAACAGGCCATTTTAAAAAAACAATTGACAAAACTCGAGAACTCGCCCTGCTTCTCTCAAAATTGTCATGTTTGTGAATGTGCTAACCGACTCCTTCCGGCGCTTATCTTCTAACCGACCACCACTTGCTCTACGTTATTAAAAATTGTACGGTCGTCACAAAATTTCCGGGGAGCCTTCTACAGACATTTAAGATTCCCCGCATCACCAGAATTGCTCCCCCCTCCCCTCACCCTCTGAATTTTTGCTTCTTTTCAGACTAAAAACCGTTCGCATACACTGTAGAGCCACGTACAACCCATTTTTTTCTGCCCACACTATAACCTGTAAAGCGGACATCGTGACCTAGGCAAAGAAGGTAACGGTGCTTATCCTACGCTGTCATCGTATCCAAACCCCTTTTCTTCTGGCCTGTCTCCAAAACCAACCTTTGATCTTCAAAATTCTGAAAAGTTAAGCTGCCATGAGTTTAACGCATTCCCAACATCAAATTGGTTTGACTTACCGGTGCTATTATCGATTTCTGCTGAACCCTTTGGTAGCAGCACTGTTGGCGGTAATGCTGTAACCTCGTTGCGTGAATGCTTCATTATTGGGTCATCAGGTCCGCGAGATTCATCGTTATTCCTCTTTCTATCAGAATACTTCCTCATCGGCACTACGACGTATTTCGTCTCTGCGTTTTGCGCTCCCGCACGAAAATTGTTTAATTTCTGGACAGTTTCTGATGCAGTGCCTTCGTTTCCTTTTGTGTGCCTCGCTTTGGCCGATGTACTAATTGTGTGAATACTTGAAACTGAAGGCTGTTGAGTCGGCGTTGCATCTTTAAACTTACCTGAGAACTTCACTGGTGTAGCTTTCGCTCGTACGCCCGAAACCATCGGCATATCATTCTTTGGCGTGCTTGAGAGCAGACATGCGCTGTTGTTTGCAACGGTTGGAGCTACTGGTATCGTATTGCCCTGGATCTCACAACGCATAGGGGTCGCACCTCCTGGAGTGCTTGAATGCACGGATAACGTCGTCGCACGATTTATTGGAGACAATGACGTCAAGATTTCATGAGTGCCTAGACAAGACGATGGAGAGGATGTCTTATCGTCTAGAACGACCAGTGATGCTGATGAATTATTGACCGAAGTATGTGAAGGCAGCATTGGCGTTTCATTGCCTGACGTGACCAAACCTACTTGTGGCTGACCGTTTGAGACGTCCGACGCCACTGGCGTAATACTGGGCGGTGTGTTAGAACGCATCGTTGATCTCCCACTGCCTACAGTAATCGAATGCACTGGCGTTTTTTTACCGCTTACAGTGACTGAGGATGCCGGCGTCTTAACGATCAAAGTACCTGAAGCATCTGGGTTTGCATATGGTCGACTGTTTGGACTAGCGCACAGGGGTGAACTAGCGGCCACGACAGTTTGAGAGCGGCTAAGGAATTCCGCTTTCTTTACAGCTTTAGACATCGCTCGTGGCCGACTACGCTTGAAAAGGGACCACTCACTGCACAACTCTGCAAATCCAGCCATCTCGAGCTCCTTTTCTAGCGCGTACCCTTCGTCCATTAAATTCTCTGAAATAGACGGAAAATAAAATAACTGTAAATCACGCATTCTCACAGCCAGTCATCGCCTGCTCTTCGGACAGGCTTCCCCCTTTAAGAAGATCTACAGTAAATTCTACACTGTTTTAACAATTACGCTATTATACGTCTCATTGTCACTACTCCCCTTTTCCCCAGCTCCCTCCCCCTGTTTCAGCCGACCGGTGAAACTTTCGCAGAACCCGTAAAAAAATCAGATGAGAGGGGTGATAAGTGCGAGTTTAAAGTAGCTGCACATCGTAGCCTGATCTCGAGTTGGCATCGAAAACATATTTGGAATTAACAAAAAAAACGATAAAAATAAAGGGGATGGGTGGGAAGAAAACGTACCAGAACCGCAACATTTGAATCGCAACCCACGTTCACAGTGGAGTGATGAGATTATACATGAATGATAAGACACTATTAGCTTCAACAACAAGCGTACTTCTCCACGCACAATTTGTGGAAAAGCAAGTTATTAGCTTATTTTCGTCCGTCCCTCTTCCCAAATCATTAAAAAGTGCACTCCTGTAGCACTTTGTCGAGCCTGTTATACGGCCTCAGCAACCCAAAAAATCGACTCACCGATTAGGCCCATATCATACTGATCGTCGGCTAATTGGTCCACTGCTGCTCCCAACTCGTTAACATACTGCTCGACCATATTGCGTATCCCGCTAATAGTACTCTCCTTTTCTCTTGGCAATTTATTCAGTACATTTGCCCATCGACGCTCCAAAATCAACAATTTGAACAACCCGCTGAAAAAAAAAAGCAAACAGTACGAGGGAGAAATGAAGGACTAATGCATCCGCCACATCACTTAAAAGAGGCCATGAACTCTTCATGTTCGGTAGAAATTCCGGAGAGGCAACGCTGAAAATGAAAAAAGAAAGAAATAATGCACTAACTTTAGAAAGTGCAGCATCCGCAAAGATTGAATCCCAAATGAACGCGCATTATACTTAGACATACCACCATCCTACACTTCCTCCCCCCAGATCCTCTACCTTTCTCAAGGAATGCACTCGAATTTTGCGATAGCAACAAATCCCTTACTAAACTCACGCAGTGAATTCTTCTCGGTCTTACGCCGTTGGATTATTTCATTTTTAGAAAAATTTTTATTATTATTATTTTCAATTCTTCAACAATATAATATGCTACCCTTCACTTCGGCCCAATTCTTTCCATGCTTACTGCCTGAGGAATTTGGAACGCAAGCATGGCATGGCCTGAAGTAAAAGATGAATATACGGAGCTGACGGAAATGACAGAGAGATTTGCTTTCGACAATGATTTGTGAAAGATCTCGCTTTATAGTTCATCAAAATTTTAATAAAAACTTGCGCGCCGCTTAAGAAATTGCGGGAGATATGAAAGCGCACCTATGATTTGCGCGGATCTTCCTCCTTCTTATTAACAATATTCAGACAGCGAACAAGAACATACCAGTCGATTAAGAAATAACCCCGAGATAAATTAACTTTAAAAAATCCGGTGTAAAAAATCTTAACGAACCCATTTTTGCGACATGTCGGCGCCATTCTCGTGGACGGATCGCAGGCTTTAGACTGCGGCTGTTGTTCAGCACCTGCTCTAGATGGATCTAAAAATAATTGTAAAACGAGATTACACAAAAAGCTGTACACTTTTTCAGCAACAGGTTCGAAGACAGCGGGACGCGTTAAAAAGAAGTTGAAAAAAAAAAAAGATTCCAAAATAAAAGAGCACACAACATTTTAGAGGAGGAAATAGGAATGCTCTGTAGGGCATTTAGTAATTATCAGTGACTGACATAACGCGGAGCAGATGACAGCGGTGGAATTTGTAACAGGAACAAAGATTGAGAATAGCGCATTTCACCGATCTGGAGATCGTTTAATGGCATGAAAGTGAATGGAATGAATGGAATAACTTAGGCGCATTCCACAGAAATAATAAGCTTTTAATGCAAAAAAGCTACTCTATCATCCCCCATCCCACCTCCGTGCGCTTTACGTGTCGCCCTTCCTACAGCCACACTTCTTTGTTTCATGGAACCAGCTAAAGCAAACGTACACTGGCTCCATCAAAAAGGCAATGCAGATATGTAAACGTCAAATCAAGAACGTGAAATCCACAGTTGGCCGAAATCGCACACTGCGGAGCACAATGTGTGCATACCATGACCTGGAGGCTATCAAGGGCTGTTGGTCGGCGGGCACCTCGAGCAGGAACATTTAAAGGTAATCAGTGGATACAAAAAGAGAGCATAGAAATGGCATGAGATGGAAGAGGGCAGAAATAACACAAATTAATCTATGAGAGCGAATGTTTATAAGTGCATACGATATTTATATCCGAATTAAGCCTAATGAGTTTTCAAGAACTTCGCCCCTCCCTCTCCTCAGTGCAGGCGTCACTCCTACCATGTATTCGCTTGCTCCACAAACGCTGCACAACTGTTAATTCCTAATTAAGCAATCATAACTAGCATGCTTTTTCCTCTAAGTTCCAAATGATCACAAACTAGTCATCATGCCGTCTTAAATAAAAACCATGAATCATGTGACTAGCCTCTCTCTCCCCCAAATTGTGTTTAATTCACAGACCTGAACCTCTACGACCAGCTGCATCCTATATTTACACTCTTTTCTTCCTCGCTCTGCCTCCCACGTAGTTCTCTAATTTTCATGAGTCAGTTGCGATCAGAGCTCAAGATCGCACTGTAATCCATCAATATCACTTCCACTGATGTGGACTAGCTAAGCTCATAAGTGAAAAGCCCATCCTTCAAATAATTTCGCCTCATCCGAGCACTGAAAAAAAGCCGCGCTCAGCCCAGCTCAGCTCCCTTCCTGAAATAAATTGCAGATTCCCATTTTAGAAGAACATTCGGCAAAAGCCTGAAAAAAAAATTTCTTTCCCTAATGATATAGTCCTTCCTTACCCCTTCCCCAATCGCACTATCGAAAAGCGCGGATGATAAAGCCTCGTGCGTATTATCTGAAGCGATACAGTCATTCCATTTCTTGTTCTTACGAAATGCCAACATGCTCGTAATGATGCTGTATACCGCTATTTAAGATGCACTCCGCATTAACAAGATACTAACACCATGGCTTTTATTCCAGGTCATAATGTACTTATCAATAAACCTACATCTAGCCTTCGGGTTTACTTAATGTACTTATCAATAAAGTTACATCTAGTCTACTAGTTCACTACTTTAAATTAAAAACCGAGGCACTAACCTTTCTGTTCGCCCACACTACTGAACTTCTTCAGTCGAGAAATATTCGGCTTGGGATTTTGGATAGAAGACAATCTCTGCTGCAACTGTCTCTCAAGAAGCCGAGTCTCCTCTAAAAATTCTCAGCGTGGAATCAAAATTTGGTTAAGAAAATCGATTAAAAACGAGCTCACGTATGCTCGCTTTCCTCAAATCCAAACCGATCAAACAAAATATTCGAGGATATCGCACTCTTCTCCCTTCTCGCCCATATGGACTTCGAATTGAGAAAGCGGGAAGTTGCGTACTGCTCGGGAAACACCCATATTCAGAGATAGCATCTCGAATAATAATAAAAAACAAACACGTTGTTAGCCTCAAAAGTGGGCACCCTCAATTAAAGACAAATTTTTCAGCTGATCTCTAAGCCTTAAAATCTTGGCGTATCTCAGTTCCCAACAAACGAAAACCCCGATGAGAGCAAAGTCTGGCACTGATCGGGGTCTTTGCCATTTTTTATCAATTGTTTTTTCTAGGGTTGCATCGTCAAAAAAATTTATTTCATTCTTTCTTAGGCTCTCATTTTTGTATTTCACATTAATCTTTGGGATTTTCTCATAGTACGTCTTCTTCTACGTCTCCTTCATCACAGGCCTATTACGTTCGCGCGACAAGCGCTCACCGAAGGCGTGTGGGCAAAAAAGACGCCAACGAGCGGATACACACCGTCTTTTACCCATGTGGCTGCCAAAGAAGAGAAGATAGCAGAAAATGGCAGTTACTGTGAAACCTAATTTGGTCAGCTGAAGGATGCATTGCTGAATTCTGATCACTTCGAATAAAGCTACCGTTGAAGCAGCTTTACACTGGAAATACCTTTGTATGCATGACGAGCAACAGCCTCGTCGTTAACACAGCCTCCCCTCTAATATACCTCTCTTCTGGGATGTAGATATCCTAGTAGCCCAGAAGACTGATGGAGGCCACATTACTTGATAAAAAATGTATAAGGCGTGCGGATACGCTACCATAATTCACTTCAGTGCCTAGAAACCCAAATACAGCATGATTACGCAAGATGACGACAAAAACTCTTTTCATTCTCTACCGCAAGAACTCTAAATTTTTAAAGAACAGCCGAACTTCCAACCCTCTATTATCTGATTGCTACTCCGGATCGACTGCCTATACCCACGGTTAGACTGATCCCATCCATAACGCATTTTTTTCAGAGCGCATTCCGACAACCCATGAAATCCGAGGAACTAGTAAAAAAAGAATTTAAAAAATACCTCTTCTGGCACGCCATAGCATTTCCGGAGGAGCCGTCGACTCATCTTTGCCATCCCATGAGTTTTGCAACAGCCACTTGAGTTGACGCAGTATCTGCGCAACACGCTTCCGGTCCCTTTCTTCCATTAATTTACCACTAAAATCTACCTTTTGATGAACGGTAAGGAAAGCATTTATTTCTTGATTATTGGCTCTCTTGATTTTCAAACTGAATTTTAACTTTATCTTCCAAATATAATTAAAAATTTTAAAAAAGCAGCCAATTTCATTTTTATTCATTGGTTAAGGCTGAATACAATTTGCTAGCATGTGTGCGAATTTGCCAACGCTTAGCTCTAAAAGTCCCATTCCTTCCATTGCGTAAAGTTTTGATAATTCCTCATTGCGATATTTTCAGCAGTAATTTGAAAAAAAGAACAGCTTGATTTATCTTATCGTCTCACCCAAACACAGAACCGTCAGGTTTCCTACAAAACTACGATACACCCTCCCACCACTTTGATTTGGCGTCACCGACGCAGCCGCCAAAAATTTTGAAACGAAAAAAGCGTCACAACTTCGCGCTCGTCTCCCTCTAATGATAACTCATTCTACCTGCTCTAAAAGGAGTCATCGAGTTTACAAAACATTAACTTATTTGGCTTTAAATTATGTAAAGACCTCTTTCAAACTATACACAGGCCACAACAGGAACTTCGAAAGGTAAACAAATTAACGAGTGCACAAATACCAGATTTCTGAATAAGAAGACTGAAGGAGAGGCGATGCGAGGGTACGGGTGAGGAGGGGACGGAGAGGAGAGAGGGATGGAATACATTCAGGAAGAAGCTCGAATTCAAAGGATTTATTTTCCCTATACAAACAATACTCTTGACGCGTCAGTTAGGTTCACTGAAAATAACCTGAATAAGGGGCTACACATGATCACAGTGAATTAGCCAGTGATGATGCAATATCGACTCGCCGAAAGGTAAACGCACAAGAGAGACCCAGAGCAAGAACAAATGCAAAAAGAGATCTCGAGATGTTTGCTGCTGCGACCTTCTGCTGCATTAATAGCACTTATTTGTTATATGCTTCCGTCCGGCTTCCTACTGTATATTGCACCATTTCAAGCGACCATAGTTCGATGGCCTAACATCAATAAAACATCGTAATTTATCACTTGGTCGATAAACAATGCCAATTCTCCTTTGCGCGAACTTTAAATTTTCAAGTTGCCGTCCCTACTGCCTCGGGGAACATTCTCGTTCTCGACATCACCAAACGCTCAATCAAAACAACAGCACTGTTAACCCACAAATGTGGGCGTGGTATTATGAGATTGTGATGCGGAACAATATCTGGCCAGTTTTTCGAAGTGAACGCGAAACGAAATGTTTTAGCCGTTGATCAATTCCAAATTTCCGCCACTACTTAGAATGAAAGCTTCTAAGCCGCGAAGCCTCCAGCTTAGCGTCTTGCATTAGAGGTTTCACATCGCTGCGCTAAAGTGAATCACTAACTTTGCTCGATTACATCTCCTTATGCCTGCAGCTGCCACTGCGAGAAATCTCAATCACTGCGAAAATGAAACACTCCGAAGTCTATTTCCTTCCTACACTTATCAGTTGCGAAGGTGCCGTCCAATGGCGGGTCGATTTCGAGCTGAGGTCGCAACTGGCATAGAAAATTAGGAAAATTGTGTGAAAAAAAAATATTAAAAAAAGATTCGAAAAAGTGAAGTAGGCCGAAGAACCGACGCGGACGAAAGTCAAGGTCGCAACCAGGTACCGACTTTGAGGGAGGGGAGGGGGAGAGGGAGGAAAGGGCCGGAGAAAGGAAGCATGAGCACATTCGAGACACAGGAAATGATCGTGCTGGATTCGGTTTGCTACAAAACCATCAGAAATGAGGTCATTTTTATTAATGACTCAAAAGTTGTGGCTGTTTCAGATTTATGCTTTCAGAGGTTATTGCTGGATATCGTCCATAAAACTGCCCGCTGAAAGACCCCAATTCCATAATTTCCCAAGCTCGTTGTACTGAGCTAGATGTCCCATTAGTGGAAAGAAGACGGAGAAGGAAGGGACTGGGAAAGAGGGGGTTGGGGGAGGAGAGAGAGGAAGTGAAAAGCGACAACCGATTCTGGAGACTTTCTTTTTATTGTTTTTCACCTAGTTTATCTCTTTGACGACTTGCCGATCCTCGCACCGAAGTCGACTTACGCCTTGCAACTGCTTCCCCTCCCTCCTTCTTCCCTCCTCTCAACCCCCTGACTGAGAATGTCAAGTTACGGTGCTACATCTTTGAAACATCATCATATGCGTTGATGTAAGAATGCAACAATGCAAACAGCTAAACATACCTCTTCATTACCTGAGACCAAATACTGAACTTGTATGCGTTAAGGTCTTTCTCCTTCTCCCATCTCTGCGGCGTCAAAAAATGCGGACTTGAACGCACTCCTGCTGGAACCTAAAACAAATTCTTCATGAACTTCTCCACCTTCTCAACCTTCCTAAACGTGTTCTCCTCTCCCTCTCCTGCAACAACCTGATCTGTCCATGCTATACTTATGCGTCCCGCCGAACCTCTACACACCTTTGAAGCTGTTCTCGATTCATATGAATAAATCTCAAACGGTTTTTTGCATGAATAAAATTAATCCGTTTCAAACCTTATATAAGGCTGTTTTGGGGAAGTACTCGGCAATATCAGCAGGATCGCTCCAGCTTATGGCCCCAGTCGCAACTGGTGCAGGTGGACATAAACCATTCGCATAGCGTCTCCCTCTCATCAAAAATGACTGCTGAAAAATATTGTGGATTAGAACAATATTTTCCTTCGTCATAATTCACTGCTCTATAAATTTCTCAAAATTTTGCTGCGTTTCACGCAACCCGTCTACTTTATTACTCCACACTCAAAAAAAAACAGGTGCTGAAGGATCCACTTCCACCCCAACCTCACCTTCCCGATGAAAATTTCAAGAATCTACAATCACTTATTCGACTTTGTAAGGTAAAAATAAAATGAGCTGAGCAAGACATTCACTGAAATATTCTTGAAGTACGTGTTTGACGAATTCCAGATTCGGGCCAGTTTGCCACAGCGGTGGATAATGACTGCTAACAGTTGCTTTGTAGCAGCCGACGATTGGCGAGCGGTTGCAGGTCGCCATTTTACATAAGAAGGTAGCTACAGATGGCAGCCCCACTTTCTCCTCTTCCCCCACTCCCTCCAGCCCCTTCTCACATGCGGGGAGAAGAAAAACCTGAAGACCAGAGGCTGCTCATACCTCGTGTTCCGATTTATTTTTCAAGCATTTTTTATCATTATGAATAAAGCATTCCTGAGCTGAGGCCTGAGTCTGCCACTTAGGATTCCGTTCTTATGTTCCTTCAAAAAAAAAAAAAAAAAACACCGCATGCAACCGCCACATGGTCCATGGTCAATCAACATGGAGTGATGATGCTCCGAACCGCCACACTGCATACGTTTTAACAGTTGTCTCCAATGTAGAACAGAAAACAAGTCCAATAACACAAACATAAAGAAAGGAACAACCGTGTCAACAAAAACCCAAAATCTGAAAAATTAAGACGACATTACATTGCCCAGGTTTCGGCGTTTAACGGTCAAATTCCGCTGACAATGAGACTTAACCAACAAGATAAGTGAACTTTATTCTGATGTCTCAGCAAAACAAATCAAATTCAAATGTGTCCACGGATGACGAAAAAATTTTCGAAGCACTCCTATAATCTTATTTCCACTGCGGCTGCGCTTCGTTCACAACTCCCCTTTATATGAGAATGATCTATGTCACCGACAAATGCAAAGTGCTCTACAGACAATCGTCTGCTTATGAAAAAGTTAAGATCCAAGACGCCGATCAGAAATCAAACCTGTGTATAATTTTAGAAAATATCTGGGCAAATAATAAATGATCTTTCACATGACATGTTCAAAGTATATGATAACCCGTCAGAGAAAAGATCGCCTGACGTTGCCGCGTGCTGCAAGCCAAAACTATCACATCTTCCGGCATCTTCTACACATACCTCAGTTTTCTAGACAACAGTTGGAGTCTCAAACATGTTTGCTCATATCGGCCAAAGTTCGTAAGTAGAGGACTGTCACTACACTCTTCCTATGTTGTGAAGCAAAGGGATTCAGTATCCTTTGTTCGGCCTACGAGAACGTGGTGAGATAGGGAGATGTAACGGTGATAATATTCACAACCCGATCGCTAACTTACAGCAAAAGCAGTAGATCGATCGCAAAATCTACACACGTAAGTCCTATATTATAGTGCCAGGTGTCATAAAATAAATTTTTATTGAGCATCGTTGAAACGGACGATGCTGAGTTCCAGTAGCTGAGTAGCAGATCCCGAATAGCGCCTCCCCTACAGCCGAGACAGACCATATTCTCTCACGCTTGAATTTGTGTCCCCCTCCCCTCCTCCTACACTCATGAAAACAGACCTCTCCCTCCCTTTCTCCGCTCACGAGCCATGGTTTTTCACTTGACTTATCAATTATGAAGTGTTTACAGGCTTCTAAAAAATACTTTACTGCCTCGAATCAGCAGTTGTTGGTGATGTGGGTTGCTAAGCATATAAGTACCTTCATCACATCGTACTACCAACCGCATGGATCTATTCTGCGCCGCGAAATCAATTCCCCCTCATCGAGAGAATTTCCCAGATCCATCTCGTCCGCAAGCCCATCTTTCTTTTGCGTATGCCATATTCCTCTTCTGTAACACTGGACTGTTTAGATGGTTGCTCAGTCGAATGCAATGCAAAAAACAACGGATTGGCAATAGTGCAAAAGTTTATGCGGGCTCAATCACGGTTTCATCGTTCCTTTAGGAGAAATCAACTTACCTTTGATTTCACCGTAGTTTCGGTTGTCGCACCAGACGACATAAGGTATTGATGTTCGTCGATGTTGTTCGCTGGAAGCGAGCCATATGAGTTATGTGACAAGTCCGCATTGTTCGTTCGTCTCATCGCTTCTTCGGTGCGAATGGCATTTGGTTCAAAGGTTTCCAGCTCCAGTTCGTGCTCCATAAGGAGCAACATCCCCTCCTCATCGCTCAGTTGAGGGCGGTCGGAATTACCCACATTCAAGTCATTACCTACAAAATTCATTCATATGCTGTGCAAATTTATGCGACGCTTCTCGACTATAAAGGGAGAAAATGTATTTCAATTTTCGACCGTACATTCAACGCACGTGTCGCTAATGCACTCACATTTCCGTTCGCCACATATCGTCCCACTATAGATTCCTCTGCATACATATTCGGATGAAATTCAACCGTTTTCAGCAGCGTCAATTTCCCGTGCAAAAATTGCATAAAAAGGAAGATTTGTTAGCCCGATATAAGCCTTAGTATATTGTGACATGCCTCTTGCTTCACCATTTTCCTACGCAGTTTGCGCATATCTTCCCACAGTCGGATGCATAATTCCTGTACCATAGCCATAGCCTAAATGGCTACACTGGGAGAGGCTAATCCCCTATTCCTAAGGTCTCATCAATTACTTATCATCCATGACTAGAGCTTTTTAGGCTGACAATTCCAAGCGCGAAATGCATCTCCATAACACATAACTTACAAGTATCTTCGTTGTCGGCTGCTTCAATCTCGAGAGATCCACTGAATGCAGCAACAGGTTGCTCGAGCGATACATGTTGCTGACTGAGATCCGCATATACGGGAGCAGGGCTTACGCCCGATTTGCTATGGTGCGAGAACATGAATAATTACTGAAAACAAACGCAACAACAGCTACGCACGGAAGCGCTGACGTGAGAGTTAAATGCGGAACGAAAACACTCGTGAATAACGCCCGCAAATGACGCCGACGTAAGGCGAGAACCTTTAGCAGATTACCCCTTAAATGATACGGATTACATGAACCCCCTACCCCCCCTTCCCATAACCCGCCTCTCGTTCTCTTGAGTTTGCCAAGAGGTCGATAAGCAGTGAAAAAAATTTCTTAAAAAAACTGCAAGAAAAGTTGCCCAAACTGCAAAGCTCTCGATGATGTTGGCGTCTGCCGATCATTACAAGGTCTTCTACGGTCTTCTTTTCTACGGTTGAATGTTTTCAGCCTACTGACCACAACCAGCGAAATTCTAGTACAACGATGACGATTTGCAAAAATTTGGTTCACGGTTCCTTTCGCCCTCCCTTCTCTCCTTCTTATATAAACCCTAAAAATTTTCAGGAAAAAACAGAGGGGAGGAGTGTGATCGCTTATGAAAAGGTGGACGAACAGTTGTGTTTAAAAAATGATAACGATAGTTGGAACATTAGTTCAAAATAAAAATGCAACAATTTCTTTACACGAATTTCGATCAGTATGGAGCAACTGGGACAAAAAGGCTTTTCTAAGCGAACCTATCCCTTCTGAGACAGGATATTCGCTTCAAACGGCATCTAGCACCTAATCGGCTTCATCAGCGTTTTGAGCAGAAAAATTAGCTAATCGGAAAATTTTATAGTAAAACTGGAAACACTTTTTCGCCTCCGAGCGCACAGCATTTACCCTCTGTTAAGCGCTCCTAGAATATTATCTAGGCGAATCGTACATTTAAATGAAACAATCAACCCTCAATATGCGCACTTGATTGCGAATTCAACTTTCAAATGGATCGGTGATCTAATCTGCTCATTCGATAGTCCCCTCCTTCTTTTCAAAACATTTTCACAATATCATTTTTTCGAATCAGCTGTGATCTCAGCTGAAAAACAGGCTCCGTTTGGTGTTCCTAAGTCTACCTCTCTCCACCCCCTCCCTCTACTACCGAAGAAAATTAGAGAGGACGTCAAACTCACCGAAAGTTGTACCGAAATCTGTGACTGCAAAACGTCAGACAGTATATTGGGCTAGGCTGCTTCATTAACTACCTGGTTTCACTTGAGTCAATCAACGTAAGAATCAGATCGCAAACGCGTGTTGGATGGGAAGAAATTCGCAAACTACGGGAGAAAAAACATATAAGACTAGAAATCGAACGATTTTTTTAGGTCAGTCAGCAAAATGTTAGCTTAGCTTACAGCGACTACATGTAAAAAAGAAACAAGCAGAGCAAAACATACGAACGAGACGCCTTAAAAAAAACGAACACTTAGACAAATGCTTTGAAAAAAAGCTATTGGGTCACTTTAAGCATAAAATTATATAAAAATTAAATTTATCTCATAGCCAAGACAAAACGTTACAGCTGCCCAATTTAAAATATTTCAACAGTGGTAAATTCTTCGGCAAAATGTTTTCGATATAATTTAAAAACTATTTTCTCGGCTTACACCTCCACTTGCACACTTCTGAATGAAAGAGCTACATCACGTAATCCAAACGAAGAAAACGTTTATACTTTAACACCTCAGATCACAAAAAAAACGAAACAAGAAAAGTTACAATCCCTGTCAACGCTGTTTTCCTGCACACGTTCAACCACATCCACATCAATTCTTCAAGCAAAACAAACAAATGCCAAAACCCGACGACCGCAGTACGCCCCCCCACAAACGTTCACTAACCCATCCCGCCTTGAGCCGAATGTTTAAATACACTGCGAACAGCGAGACGAACACTACAAAAGCGTTCTAATTGGGCTACGGTAAATTCAAAGCTCTCCAAAATGCAATTGTGTGCGCTAGTCGTTGCGCGTGTATGCTATGAAACGAGCGATTTGCAGCGGGAGATGGGGAGGTGGGAGGGGTTGGACGGGGGAAGGGTGGAGGCGGGTGGATGTAGAGGTTTATTTAACGACGTCACAAGTTGTGCTTTGGTACCGAGTACGACTCTAGGTGTTATTTCTTTTGGAGCGTTCTTATCAGACTCGTTGATGTAAATGTTAAAAAAATAACTGACTCAAAAACTCGCTATCGGTTTGCTGCCTTAGGCGCATTTTTGGTATACCTCCTTTGGCTCTTTCTTTTGCCGCGATCGGGCCCAAGGAAGCAGGGAGGGGATGGGGAACGTACTCGATAGAAGGGGAGGGGCTAAGGACGCCTTCGGGACGAAGAAGGGGACTGGTGCCGATGGATGGTTCGGGAAAGGGGGATGTTGAAGTCACCAACAATGATTGTGGTATGGACAACGCAGCACCATGGGTGAGGTGATGGGGCGAGGACGATTCGCGATGAAAATGTTGGGGAACAAAAAGTACAAGAGAGACGAAACTGTACCTAATCTGGGTCTGAGTTGGCGAGCTGTTCAACAGAATGCGGACACTCTATCATTAACGTAAATGAGCGATTGTGCAGGTGTCTTCCTTCACATAATCTTAAGAGTGCATAAGCAGATGAGTGATTCGACGAGAAAGAGCAAGCGAGAAAGTGGTACGCTCTTTTAAGCGCATGCGTCGGATGCATGCGACCACGAAAGACATCTACTTCAGAAGGTCGGCCGAAATATGTGTTGGCAATACACTTATTGAGACTGCACCCTGAGAAACTAGCAAACCGGAACGGTAGTTGATTTCCTATTTGTCATTATTGTTACTCAAGAATCTCTTGATTAAAAGGACCATGTTAAGGGTGTTCTCGATGAGGTCGTAATTGCTTCGAGATCGTGAACAAGACATGGGCATATACAGAAGCGATGCACGATTGCCATATACCACCTCCCTCATACATACATTGTGCATTTCGTTACGCTCGTCTTACACACATACGAAACACCTTATGTTTTGGGTTTATTACGAGCTGTAATGTTTTATTTAGTTGTTTTATTTAGCGTATCGTTCACAAACCTTTCTCACTCCTATTTTGGCTTGTAGTTGTTCACTGCAAATAAACATTAGAGGGGTTGACGCGAATTACATTTTTATAGTTCCGATTATGAGACCAACCGATTCCATAAATGGCTTAGGAATAATGCGATGAAATAGGTGTTCGACAAAAACACTAATGATTTGTGTGAAAAAAAAGTCGTAAAATGGTGTTGTTTGCGATAAACAGCAAGCGATTATGCGACGCGTTTTGTCCCTAATTAAGATCCAAAATAATATGCATCGCAAAAAAAAGGTGAAAAAAAAAGCGAAAGACACCTTTATTGCCGATCAACTGAACGCTGTAATGTTCACAGGGGACCAGCGCCCGTTTGAAAGTCACTCTTGAATCTTCTGCTCTCTTTCGCTGTTAATTAGTAAAAATCAAAAAACTCTCAAGTGGTTTTTAATCTTGAGAAAGTGTAAACGGGTTGCCCTAAAGAAATATTTGTAGCGTAAATCGTCGAATTCAGTTACCATCTCAAAGCAT
>JPKZ01001912.1:84119-100367 GCA_000803305.1 Toxocara canis
TTGCATTGCTGATTAATGCTTCGTTCTATTGCTGCTATATTGCCATCGTTTTTTCGGCTTACCGTTCGGAGATCCTCGTTAGGTCGCTTACTTGTTAACGCTGCTTTATCTACTGTGAAATTCATTTCTCCCAGAACACATTGGTAGGGTTGGCTGTTGAAATTTGTGTTTTGATGACCGTTTGTCTCAGTGATCATGTTTTATCCATTAGTCTTTTTTTTTCATAGCAAGCTTTACTCGTTTCCATACTTTACTCTTTTATAGTGTAATTGATAGTATTCAGGAAATCGTTTCGAGAACGGTCGACTGTTTCGCTATACAAAAACTTTTTGCGCACTGTTCAATTCCCGCATTACCGCATTCTTGTCACGTAATATTTACGCTGTTTCGACGCTCCTAATCAAGGCACCTTTTGAACGATAAGACGCGTTTTATGGAAGTTGAGGACGTTGTACTTTAAGTTCAGAGCTGTATTAATTCAGGTTTATTTCAAACGCGCAAATGTGCTTTGGTTGTCTCGAATGGGTTATAGTCGCTCGATTTGGTGATGTTGTATTTTATTGTGTTGTACTTATTATGCGATGCTCTATCTATGTTTAAGTTTTGTTGACAGTCATTCCTTTTGATGAGTGTTATTCATTATTCATGTTTCTATTCTTTATTTTTCAATACAACAAGTGCGAACAGAGTTTGCGATCGGTTAGCGTTTTTTTTTTTCCAAACTGATGAACGCAAAAGCGTATTGATGTTAACGAGTGGTGTGGTCTCGAAGTTTCCCTTTCGGGCTTTAGTAGTTTTCCGTATGGGTCCAACACTTTTTTTTAAAAAAAATAATATTAAATGTTTAATAGTTTTTTTTTTTTAAAATTGCAGGTATACTTTGCAATAGTTTTTGTAATAATGCTATATAAAATTGAAATAAATAATATGAAAACTGTTGGTTTATTGTTCCAGTTGGACGATCTCTTTCTTATCGCAACCCTCAAAGGCACTAGCTGTTCTATTTTAACTATCGTCGATGGGCATATAAAACGTGCTGTTGAGTTGTCATCGATTCGCTGCTGATGACCGATCGCAACAACATAAACAACGATTCTAGCCTATGTATAATTCTTTCGGATGACGAATATGTGGTATGTCATTCTTTTGTTTTTGCGTAGTTTATGTTGTATCACCTCGTCTACAGGGGAATTGAAGCTAGAGGAAAAGATCTCCGTTTTTAATCACTTCTTTCAAATTCACCTTTTGTCGCTCACTAAGTGCACCGTTCTCCTTAATGTTGAGCTTGCATCTTGTTTACGACGTTCGCATCAGATCACTTCAAATATGCCATGGTCAGGGTATTATAAACAAAGTTAAATCAAAGTACAATGTGACAACAATAAAAAGAGTATGAGTATGCGTTTTTTTCTAGCACGTGGGTCTTCAGCAAGGGAGGACTTGAATGCTGTGCTTGGTCCAGACTCCGGGACCTGCCAGCACCCCCTCTCCCCTCCCTCCCCTCCCCGCTTCCAGCTCCCCGTCTCCCCCCTCACCCATCTTCGCTCGTAACTTTCAGCAAATGGGCCATATTATTAGCAGATGAATGACTTTTTGTGTTCTTGGTCGCAATAAACCAAAGGACAACATTTTTGCTGAATTTTGCTCATTATCTTCATGATCGTAGCGCATTTCATTTTCGGCTAAATGTAGGTAGGTGTTGAGTTAACTATCATTAAAAACTCAGGTGTAACTCTATGCGGGCATTGAATATACACAATTTATCGCACATGTTTTTATCAGACAAACCTGCACTACCTTGTTTTCGTACTGCTTAATTTACTACCTTACAAACCAGCATTGCTTAGTCTGAAAAAATTGCTAAGGGCCTGTTGAGTGATCTACCTCGTTGTGGTCATTATGATGGAATATAATTTTACTAGAAGATAGGCCACTCATGCTCAACCGCACGCCTTATATTCGAGGAAGAAAACGAAACTAACATATTTAAATTCTGCCGACTAATACTTCTCCATCTCCATCCGTTCTTTTCAACGTCATGCCGTGGACGTATCCGATGCGTTAATGCTTTGTGACTTAGCATCATTAAACAATTTGTCTTATGTCGAAGTGATTCTTATGTATTTGTCTCTATGTCATATGACGATATACAGACCAGTTGATCTGTATATCGTCTTAGCTCGGATAAAGCTCTGGGGGCCGTAACGTTCACGGTTTTCAAGAAGAGAGGTTTTTTTCAGGTGGAGGCTGTATGGGCGAAGGGGGGGGGGGGAGTTCTCTTTGGCGTGTCCAGGAGTAGAAGCGTTGTTGGAAGCGGGGATTGTTCAATGTCGAGCTTTACTGGGGATAATAGAGTAAGTTCAGTTCAACTATTATTAATAATTTGACGATATTTATAGGATGATCGCTGGAACCGGCCACCAGACGAAAGTTTTTTGTGCGAAGAGAAGACTGGAGAAGCGTGCGGGTCCGGAGTGAATGCTGATGACGACAAATTTATGCATGCTTGTGATAATGTTTCTCATGGTAACACGCCATCCCAGCATAGCTGCGGCACGGATTCATTGTGTAAACGTGTCACTGTAAAAGAGTGAGGTTTATTTCAAATGCTTCTTACGTTTATAGGCGTCATGCATCGAGGTCCACCGCCCACCCTTTTCCGCTCACCCTTCCTGCCAGCCTCTCTGCATCCCCTCTACGACTTCTCCCCCTTCCCCCCTCAGCGCTTTCCGTGCCGTTGGAATATGGAATGTGAGGGTCTAAGGTTTTTCATCTATCGTGATCCCAGGTTTCTTGAACTGGCTTCGATCTCTCTTTCGTTCTTGCAAGTTTCGCTTTATTTTTTTAAAATTCCCGCGCGGACCGTTTAGGTCTGCGAGTGTTATTTGCTCTCTCTCCGTCCGTCTGAAAAGCTTGAATGGGAAGAGTGAGCTTACTCGCTGTTCCTGCTGCACTTCCCCCACATGTTCGGTGAAAGTCGGTTGCTGGGAAGCGGTATCTTGAAACGGTCGACTGATACTTTTTCGGTATCGGAATATCTGATATACGCCTCAGTGAAGGCGTAAAATTGCGTCCTACCAATTGCTGGCACAACACCAAAGAGTGTGTGTAAATTTTTGTTGTATTGGATCCTGTTGCTATACACGGTGTCCGTACGTGTTTGTTAAATATTGTTTACACTTTACCTTTTTTTTAAAGTTAAAGTTTTGCCTTGCTGCTGCAAAAAAAGAACAGGAGGACGTACTGTTTTTGGTAGTGAAAACCCCCTGAACTAGTGTTAATTAGATGGTTCCTTAGTTTTACTTTAGAGCCAATTGCCTAAAAGGCGTGAATCAAATTTTCTATCTCGTTTCTTCCTAAAGAGCTCCAGTTATTCACACACTGGACCAGCAACCTCAACATTTGTGGACAGAAACTTTTCTACGATAATTTCTTTTATAGGCGCGCAGAGGGCGATTCTGCTTCAGATGTGTTGCGCTTCAAACGGCGTTCCTTCTCTCAACATGTACTTAGCGATCGTCAGAATGCTGAAGAAAATGAGGATCGGCGACAGTGTTTCAGTCAGATCTCGCCGACACCACCAACAGATAACGTAAGTTTCATATAACGTGAATTGAAATCATACATCCATTCCTCACCTTACCCTTCTCCTACCACCCTTAGTTTGGGACCAACGGTTGCACAACTTCGTAAATTTTCACGATTATTCTTGCCTCACAAACTAGGAACTGTATTTACTCGCCCGGTATTCTCTCAAACTCGCGAGCCGACGAAGGCAAAGAGCTGATAATGTTGCTTATGATCTACATTCTAGGTTCGTCCTCCCATATGCCTTTCAGAGTAGCTCACGACATCGAAGGCATTCGTACGTACTTAAGGATGATAAAAATTTGCCTGCGTTTTGCAGCAGGTCGGGTCGCAGAAAAACGACTCAAGAAGGCTTGAACAAACGGTGTGAATATGCAGCATTTGTGAGCTATTTATGAAAGCGGATGGTATAATGGGCAATATCTCTGATGCGCACACTTAATTGGCCACCTTGCGGTTGTTTCCACTATTTTTTGCAGGGAATTGGGCACGCTGAACCCGACGAGAAGGAAATAAAGAAGCGGGGTCGACGTGCTGCACCTGCGTCTGTACCCGATGAATTCTTTGGAGTGTATTGTCTGATTAGTCGAAGTCCAAACAAGTATTTTAAGGTAACAGTTACGATTTCGCCGTTTTGAAGGTTTTATATATTCGAAGTTGACGGTTTTAATATACTTCGTTTCCATAATGGCGAATGCCGTTATGGGAACAAAGTATAATAAAGTGCTGTTAAGTTGGTTTTAAAGAAGAAATTATTGCTTCATTTTTGGCGCTTATGAGCGTTTGAGCGTTCATGGTGCCGGGGTTTTTGACGGCTCTTTTTCTAGTGCTTTTTAAATTTTTCTGATGCTTTTCAATGTGAACGTTACTTTCACGCAATGCGTAGGTTTAGCTTATTCGATTAGGCAGCTTCAGTGGAATGCGTAGTTCCTTCGCAGTTATTCAAATTTTATATTTTAGCGAAAAATTTTCCAACAGCCGTTTTTTTCTTGTAATTTCGTTGCATTATTCACTTTAAGTTGCATTTGTTTGCGGCATCACCTTTTTCGTTTGATTTTCTGTTTTCCTTCTCCGCTTACCCTCATTTTCTCATTTCGCTCTTTATTCATTTACTCAAGTTTTAGTCGAGTTTTGATCTCAGTCGGAAATTAGACTATAGCTTTCCGTTCTCACTCTTCGATTGCAAAGCCGTGAAGGTTGTAAGCTCATCATCGGTTGCATAATCTTTAACTGTAGCAGTGTTTCCAACGGGGGTGAAGTCAGTGGATGTCAAGGAAGTAAGATTAAGATGGCTGAACGAAAGAAATGAAGCCCATATTGAGATCTTTAATGTTTTGCTTGCGTCTCTTTTTTGCCTTTCTGTTTCTTGCAACATTTTCCGTTTTTATTTCTTTCACCTTTTATTCTTCACCCTCTGCTTTTGGAACTTTAATCTCATTGATAATGGCTGTATGTTCGTGTTTTTAGAATCGTTGCTATATCGGGTACACGGTTGATCCAAATCGCCGAATCCGTCAGCATAACGCTGGCAAACAGTTCGGAGGTGCAAGCCGAACTGATCACAGAGGTCCTTGGTGAGTCGCACTGATGAACTACCCCTCCTTTTTTTTTTCAGGCTTCCTTAGATATTAGCTTCTACCTCCTCCGCTTTGCCGTTGTTTTTTTTTCAACATTTTCCTTTCCACTTTATTTCTTGAAATCCCTATTCCTTTTTTTGGCATTCGGCAGCCGCAACTCCAGATCGGGTTGCGACTTCCGGCCAAATAATAAGTTGTGCTTATCGTAAGTATGAATATTTATTCCTTAACGCTTAGTGACGAACGCCGTTGCAGTTTCCTTGGACCGGTTAGTAAGAGTTCAGTGTGTTGGGAGCACTTGTTCGATGAGCGGAAGCTGATGGATTTAAGTTGCACTTATCAAAAGAAAACAAAAAACAAAAAATGCATTCTCATTCGTACATGTCGTCGCAAATAATTAGAAGTTCGTATGGTTATTCCATATCGGCCAGTGATCACATCACTCATTCGCTGGATGATTGGTTATCTGTGTAGTTGAATTGGGACTAAGAGACGTACATTTCCTAAAATTTTGCTGTTTCTCGCCCTGTTTCCTCCCACCTCCCTCCCTCCGCACCGCTTCTCTTCTCTTTGAGCGCCACTCTCCTCCGTCGTCATGCTTTCATTTTGTTGCTCTTTAAGTCGTCTACTCCAAATGATAGGTTGTTCTTCCTTTCCCCTCCGCTTATTCCTCGTCGCCGATCGTATATGCTGGACCAGTGAAGGTAGGATGGAACGTGTGCGAATGATGGAAAGCAAGGCGGGATGAAAGGCGGTTGTATGTAAACGTGTTACTCCTCATCAAGAGGCGTGCTGAAAATTGCCCGATCGTTTTGGGATGATGAGAGAGGGGATGGGGGGAAGGGGGAGGGAACAGGTAGATGAAGGCAAAAGGAGGGAAACCCGTGATGAAGAAGCGTGTGGTGACTTACAAAATCATATCCTGGCATAGCACGACCGCCTTTTTCAGGGTTTTTTATCTTGGTAGGCGGCTAGGGAAACTGATCTGGACGGTGTTTTTTTTTTTAATCTTGGTAGGCAATTAGGGAAATTGATCTGGACAACCTAGAACGCTATAATTCGAATATTCATTGAATGCAAGCTACGTATTTTTCAGGATGATCAGTGATCAATTTTTTTTTACAATTCAGGGATATGGTGTGTATAATTCACGGTTTTCCGAACAGTGTGTCAGCGTTACGGTTCGAATGGGCTTGGCAAAATCCGGACAAATCACGTCGGTTGCGTTCGCTATCGCTTAAAAAGAAGCAGAAAGAGAGCGCATTCGCGTTTCGATTTCGTATCGCATGTCATATGCTGAACAGCGATCCGTGGCGACGACTTTCGCTCACATTTCGATGGTTATTACCCGTATGTGCATTTGTTTTGTTTTATGATGATCATTCACAGTTCTTTGACGCACGATACAATAGCCCCGACCACTTTACAGTTGTTGTTTTAACTTGTTCTTTTAACTGTAATGAATCGTGGTAGTTGAATTGACTGCATTCAGCGCTTTACGTTATGTTTGACTTCACGACATTCATTATGAAACGTTACTTATTTCTTCAATCCTTTAGACTAGCTTTTTTCCCTCCGGGACGAAGTATTACGAATCAACATAACGGTGGTATGAAAATGCAAATAGGTCGCACAGACTTCCTACTTTCTCAAAATCTTCTCTCAATTTTGTAGTATTTTGTTTGTTGGGGTGGGAACCGGGTAATCTGGGCATTGGACGAAAATGGTTTTTCGAAAAAGAAATTGAGAGAACTGAACACCCAATACCAGGCCAAAATGATACATTTATCATGTTAAAATTCATTAAAAAATTTCAGTTTTTTTCTGCTTCGTATGGGTGGGGAATCTCTCACTTCCCCTCCCGCGAGCTCGACCTGCATCATGATAATGCGCAGTGGCATCGCCTCGAAAGAATTTTTTGGGAATTTTTTACGTGGATGATTGTCCCCCCCCCCCCCCCCCCCCCCCTTTGGCAATGAAAAAAAGCCTCCCCCCCCCCCATCCGGAGTTTTGGGGAAATTCGGCACAAGTGTTCACGATGTAATGTTCAGGTTTTTTTTCCACTTGTCCTAATGTCCCGAAAGAGCCTGCACGGTGACAGAGAGTTCCCCAGGCACGCGACATAATGAATCAGCTTTTTTGCCGAGGTAGGGGATTTTTTGGGCTCGCGAGATCCCGTGATAGGGGCTTCGGGTTCGAGATGTCTGTCATGAAGTGAGCGAGCTCTTTGCTTACGGAAAACGGGGAAGAACAACGGTTCATTGCCATCAGGAGCACTTTAAATCTTGTTTTCTTCTATGTTTTGTCAAACGTAAAGCGTAAGCTAATTGTTTTTCACCTTCGCCATGTCATGAACAAATTCGACGGTCCGTGCGCGGGTCTCACAGAGCGGATGGGCCTTTGTTGAGCTTTAACTACAAAGTGCACAATTGTACGCACGCAGTCATAGTTCAGAAGAAAAACTCCACAACATAAAGCGGTTGCGGCCACGAGAAGTATGCGACTTCTCGAGGTTCCCCATTTTGGTACACTGCATTATGTATAAGCAACGCTTGTTTAAGTTTACCACAGAAATGAATAAAAACAATGATAAGAATACTTTTGCCTTTTGTGATGATGGAATCTGTAGTTCTCCTAGGGGGTTATGGGCGAAGGATTGCACGCCCAGAAAATCACTTGTGGGGAAATGGATCTTTCGCGCTCAAAGGAACCCTCCTTGGTTGAATTCTTTCTATTAAAGGGATTGCTGCAACCCAGAAATCCCAGCAGTAGCAAGAACAAGACAACCGTTGTCCAAAATCAATGAGCCATCGTTCCGTGGGAGGAAGGGGTGGGGAGGGGGCAGAAGGAAAGGGGGAGGGGAGTGATCGAATTCAACTGTATACGCGACATACTCGCATTGAACATTCATTGCTTGATTCCGTAATGGTCACTTTGTTTTTTTTTTAGTCGAGTGAGATCGCTTTCCCCCCTGAGCTACCGCTATCGCCGCATATGAGCGTTGCGCGTGGACTGGTCGAGAAAACTTCAACCCTGGTTCCGCAGCTACCTGAGCAGTATATCTACATTCGTAAATGCGCGATATGTTCGCAAACAATATCCAAGGTTGGTGGGGCATACTTATTTTATGTTAGGTTGGCGAATAATTTATTGGTTTAGTTCAGTACAGTCGTTGCTAAACTCTGCTACAGCGTCATCACCAAATTATGAACATTAAAAAATGTTCAACTTTCAGTGCACGCCCACATGTCCTAGTTGTTGATCCAATAGAGTTCATGATTTCTTCTACTTGATTTGATGGTAAGGTTATTACGTCACTTCGTTGTCCACTGTAGAACCCCGTTTTTATTTCCCGAAGCTTATAGGTTTTTCACATATTTTGGGAGTATCTCTGGTCGAGGGATCCATGATTGTCGTTTTTTTGGGGCATTGTATAATCGAGGTCAAGTTTTGTTCAGATCCTCTTAAGACGTTATGGGAGTACAGGTTGGTAGTTTTTCGTATGTCACGCAAGATATAACTGGTCGGTCCATTGGGGTCCAAAGGAAATAAGAAGTGCCGTTTGGTAAATGATACGTCCATTTATATCGGTGACCACATGTCCGTACATTTCGCAGATTTCCGAACTGGTACGCTGCACAGCCCAGCAGCAATCTTGTGGTTCCCATTTCCATATGCGATGTTTGTCGAAGACGGTCCTCGCTGCGTCGAACGAATTACACGCGCAACTATTCCCCATATCCGGCAAATGTCCCAAATGTGATGCTACCTTTATATGGGGTGATTTAATTAGAGATCAGCGTCTGTTGCTTTCTATTGATAAGGCCAAGCCTATATTTATCAACGAGGAGCATGCCGTAAGCAAGGTTCCAGCAGGTAAATTGCTGAAAATTTAGCGAACGCTTGCGATATTCATTGGATCGTTTTCTGTGAGTTTTTGGTTTCGAGGAGTTAAAAGGACCGATATTTATGTTTTTCTCTATTTATTTTAGACGACTGGCGGAGGCAGAGGGGGAAGAAAAGAAAAAGAAGCAGCGTTCAGTGTCTGTAATTATTGATAGCCATTGCGAACTTATTCCTTACGTTGTTCCATTTTTGTACTTCTTTTCTTTCCGTTCGCAAATAGATCTGATTTACTTCCCTTAATCCTTTTCTGTACCATTTTCCTCCGTGTAAATAGTTCCTCCCATACTGTTTGATTATTTCTATACTTTTTCGTGTTCTTAATTATTATTGCATCGTTTCTGCTGAATCACTTTTGTTCTTCATTACTCTTCGTTTGCTGCCTTCTGTACGACAATTTAACGTTGTTAAGAGTGTAAATTCTTATATATAGACTGTTGCCTTTTTTCGGCTATGTTCTGACTTTCTTTTTAAAATAATTGATACTTTTAAACACTGAATGTAAAGCGTTTATTTCAAGTGTTTTTTTCTTATTTTTATGCGATCCGCAGTGTAATCGTTAACTCTGAAGCCTAGAATAATTTCAGCACATATTTCTAATGGTTGTTATCAAGTACATTGATTCTTCGATGCTCCTCTCCTTATCAAAATGCTTAGGTGCCTGCAGTAAAGCGGATTTCAAGGAATTCTTTCCTGGACGTTTTATCCCTTCCACCTGATTACTTGATCTCCTGTGTGTGTCGCCTGGCTTTTCCAAGTTACACTTGTATATGTGGTGCATATTTAGATGGCGTGTTTTAATTGCGCTCGATACTTTTATGTAGGGTTTTCTCGTTAAATTTTCAACCCTGAGTGGCATCGACTGCGTTAATGAGTTAATTATTTTCATTACTGTCCACAGGATAGTTGCAAATTTCAGCTATTTGTGGAGTTAAAATCGAAATCGATTCGAAAAACTAATGTGAAAAAAGGGAATAATTTGAAAGAGGAAAAGTAAATCCCGCAGAAAATGAAGCTGCAATCTGTCGTGACCGTCAAATGAGGTGCCAATCATACGCGGAAAGGTGATAGTCTCATTTCTGATGTGGTCCACTTCTTTCAGTGCAGCGAACTTAATCGAAACATTTGACAGAGTGACAAAGTATCAGCGTTATCAACGCTTTCTATGGCAACCGTTAATTTAGAATTCGGGAGGGAGTGAATATTTTTTTTTCCCTTTATGGGGCCTGTTGAAGGAGTTTATATAAGATCTAGCCATGACACTGATAATTTTTTCACTCTAGTTGCAGCAAAACAGAGAGAGAGCGAGAGCGAGAGAGAGCGTTGCAGGTAAAGTTTGTTTTATTTTACGAAGGGAGAAGCGAGCATTTTACTGAAGTATCATAAAAACGAGCACTAAATACGTTAAACAACAACAAATCAGCAGTATACAACGACGAAATGAATGAACATGAGAGTTTGACACACCAAAACATTCATTTTGCGGTGAAAAACATTTCAATTCTCCCCGCATTCCCAGGCTCGGTCTTTGAATGATTAAAGAACAACTCTAACTGAAAAAAAAAACTATTTCTATGCACTCCACATTTTCTCCAAATCATAAAAGATTTCTACCAGTCTCTTCATCTATAAGAAAAATGGTGAAAATCTTTTGAACAACCTGGGAAGCGATATCACTTAGCAGCAAGCAATAATCAAAATCGCGACGATGGGAAGAGAAGGAAATATTCAGAACAACTTAAAAACAGTCACCTACTATCAGTTATGCGCTTGTCGCCAGTCACGCGGTGCATATGTACTTTTTAAATCCGCGATTGTCTTCTCGGTGGGTTCGGTCAAAGAAGCAAACTTTCGCTATGAAGCCTGCAAGCGTAATCGACAGCACTGTGAGAGCCCCATAACAAAAAATGGGGACTATTCACGGATTTCGTTTTCGATTCATGAAACCGAAGTATAGGCGCACATATCGCACAGCGTTGAAGGCCACACACTAAAGATATTTCGGAATGTGACTTTTCAAACGAGAACTGGTAATTTTGGGAGAACCAACGCGAAAATCTAATGAGTATGAGTAGTAATATTTGTGATTTGGCGAATAATTTGCCCTGTCCCGCCCCTTTAGAATGCGAGAAGCGATGATCCGATCGCCAGCTGAGCAGGAATGCTCGTGCTGAGCCAGTCGTGTTCACCGTTAGATTTTTGGGTATTTATTAGACGGTTTTAAGCATGTTATGGAAAGCGCATTTTGTGCCAGCCTTCTAGAACGCCTCGCAATTCGTTCTTCTGACGTGCTAAAAAATGGACAAGATGTTTAATTGGAAGATTGAGCATTAGCGTTCAAACGACTGCATTCATCCAGCCTTTTGTCAACTACCAACCTCTAATAACTTCGTCCCTCATCTGTCAGCACTCAGTTGCATCCAAAATATTCTAGACAGGCACAGGGGCGGCCAACGAGGAAGTTGCAGGATTATAATCTACTGTGACAGTTCCACAGCTTACCACGAGTAGCGTAGAAGATGCTATACCAGCCCCTCTCTCTCCTTCCCAGCCTTTCACGCTCAAAAGAGGAGTACCACCATCTCCCGGCCATGCCAACTGTACATGAAAATATCCCTCCAGACAGATCAAATCAATATCAACAGAGAATATGTGACAGTTTTTGGAGGTTACAACAACGAAAAAATATTTACTGCAAAATGTAGAGGTGCTCGATTTGCGATCGCGGTTTTTGAGCCTCAATATGCCCTCCTCTTCAATATTTCTGGACGCCATATAACTGGATGAGTCTCTTCGGTCTGAAAGTATTCGTCTATGGTAACTGCAATTTTGTTCTGCGTTTGAGCTCTTTTACACGCAATTAATATCCTCGACCCGCCAATCACATGAGTGGCGACGATTTGACGCTTTAAACGAATCATTCACAATTCGTCTTAAAGTATCTTTAACATGGGCGCCCCACCCTCCTTCCACCCCCTTCCCCCTTCACCCAACTTTTGGGAAAATCTGTACGAGTATTAAAAATATCGAGGTTTTGAACCATTTCACATAAAGTCCTTCCCAAAATGTGAAACGGAGATGAGGAAAGGAGATGAAATTGCTCAAAACAAGAAGCGGCGGGGGAGTGAAAAGGTATGTATGTGTGGTCTTCGAAGCTAGTTAGACTAGCAGTGGTAACAGTATCGGTAGAACGAAAACAAATAGCCTTTAGGAATTTACTTCCACGGGTTTTTTGGAAACTGACCGCTTGTAAAAACATTTCTTCACGCAATTAAACCAGCGAACTTATGGACAGTACTTAACTGAGAAAACGAATTTTAAAAACAATCCCACCCCGAATTCTCCCTTCTCCAGTTGTAAGATGTCACCCATATCCTTGAGCTTATCCTTTACATCGTCTCCACTTCATTTAAAAAGAAAGGTAAAATATGAAAAACTTGTACCGCAGTCTCATCTTCTCTGTACATCTTGATCGTTTTATCCGCCTCACCCGTGATCAACCTTGAACCAGACTGGTCGAACGCCATCGCAAAAATTCCAGCCTCCGAATCGATTGAGCCCGGTTGTGCCTTGCTTTGCTCTTTTTGGAAGCAGAAACCGCTTTTCCAATCCCAGAAATACATCGACCCGTTGTCACCTTAATTTTAGAACGCTATACTAATCGCTGGCGAAACTTTATTCCGTTACTTCCAACTGCGGCGACACATTAAAGTAGATGGATGATATGTGGAAATGTTCATAGTCACTTAATGAGTCTCACTGCGATCATAGCCGACTTTTTTGCTATCGCAACTGAGACTCTTGAAGAACCAAGAATTATATTTGTAATTCAATCTGCAAACTATCGGATTAGCGAAAACAGCACGAAATCAATGAACTCTCCCTCCCCCCTCCGCCAAAGATCTTCCCTCTTTCCTTTAAAGCAGAAAATGAATCAAATTCACTAACAAATTAATTACACCACTCCGGTTTGCTATAACCATCGTTGCATCATCAAATCAACCTTTGACTATGTTCTACGCGACCACCGTCAACACAATAATAGTCTTTCAACCATAAAATCATAAAAGCCACATTAAAAAGATTGCTTGCTGTGAACAGTGAACTTAAATAGTGATACGCGTCTATGTCGTACGATACAGCATCAATCGACCTTCACATCGCATTTAATAGTGTGGGGCCAAATTTCTGGTTTGTTCATGTTCCACTCTCTTCAGTAGCAGCGACTAAAGCATTGCACCAGCGAAACGAGGACTTCGTTGAACTGTAAAACGAATTTGATGATTCCTTTTTGAGTCAACGGCAAACAGACTAAACCTTATATAAGTTTTACTTTCAAACCCCCGCCGAAATTGTTGCGACGAAATGTTCCAGAAGTTTTCGTTCACAAGTTCCCATTATCCCTTAAACTCTCTGCAACAAAAAAAAAACGATGTTTAAAAGAAAAGTAAGCAAACCTCCCGAGATAAGCACACCATCTTCGTTGCAAACCAATGAGTTCACAATCGCATTATGTCCCGAAAGGTTCTGGATGAATTCGCCCTCAGGACACTTCCATTGCTTTATATTGTCTGCACCTCCTGATGCAAACATGTATAGCGACGGATGCAATGTCAATGCACGAACGCTTTTCTGCAAAATGAAAATTTCTCATTCGTACAAGCACAAGTCATGATGAAAGGCAAAATGACTATTTCGCCTCGAAAAATTGTCCTATCAAAAACTCGAAAATTTTCTGATTCTTCAAAATAAAAAAACAGTCCCTGAAATGTTGCTAGCGATTCTGCCCATACGGAAAGACTGTTGACCACTCAGTGGTTCAATAAATTTAACTGTTTAAAGAATTAGAAACCAAGCAAGCGTCCATGCTCCCACCCCTTTTTCCATTCGCGCAACGCTTAGTGCTCGTCGACAGTTGCGTATCTCACAACATGGTCGTGCACCAATCACCCAGCCCTTTTCAAACCACCAAAATAACGCCGTTTCGAATCAGGTTGCTACTTCCATTTCCTTGCAAATCGGACATCTAAGCCATTCAACCACTTCGCATTCCCTCTATTGCTAAGATTTTTTCACTGACAATGTCCATTTTGACATAAAATAAAACTCGCTCTTTCTGTCGTTTCCGAAACTTGCCATAAAGTCAAGCAACGAAAACGAATAAACCTTGAGCGCGAGCTAGGTCATTACCATATCAAAGTCGTTAAAGCTAAGCAAAACGCGGCGAACTGTTCGGATTAAAAACCTTGTGGTGAGTAAGCGTAGCGATGCTTCGACCGGCGGCCAAGTCCCACAATCGAATAGTTGTATCGTGACTTCCGGTGATAATCTGTGGATCTGTCGCCTGTGTGACCACTGATGCCACCGTGTTTGTGTGGCCCGTAAAACAATGTATCTGCGCTTTCGTGCGCATATCCCATACCTGAACCTCTCAACTCATTAGTGAAAGCAGTACTGCAGGAACGAGAATAAACTTTTGAACTGTTCGTAAGTTTCATTAGCATGATTCTGAGCGTGTATCAGCAAATAAGCCTTTGGCGTGCAGGGAACTGAGGCCCACTATTGGACAACTTCATAGCCACTGGCTTCAGTCACTCGCTGGCTAGGCGAACCGGGACCTGCTTCGTCTCCCAGCTTTCCCCTTGCCCGAGGGCTCCCACTGAGAGCACTTTGGTGGAATTTAGTCCCGAACAGGGTGGGATGGGTAGCCCCACCATACTTGCGTACTATACTATCCAGTTAAGCCCCACGCCACGACAAGGCATCCACCATGTGAGGGCATTGATGGAAACGGCAAGTTGGACGACTTCACCTGTCGCGACAGTATGTTGCTGATAGCGGGACCAGGTAATCCGCAACTGACCCAACCCACATTTTTCGCATTTCTTTAATGTGAATATTCGGTGAAAGCTGACAAAACAAATTAAGGTGCGAATTTACCCTCGATTAGAGAACGCTAAGAGAGAGGCGTCCATGCCCGGTCCATCTGTGACTACTGAATGCGCCCTATATACAAAATGAGCAAATTCGAATCGATAATGTTGCAATTTACTTTTGAAGAGAACTGAATCGAAACGATTTATTTGAAATCAACAAATCAAAACGTTCAAAATTTAAAAAAAAGAAATATTAATATTTCGAAAGATACATATTATTCAAATAAACAGTTATGAACGCCGATAACACACCAAAAAATAAACTTTACATTATCGATGTTTTATCGCCGCAAGTCACCTACTGTTCCACCACTACATTAACTAACTAGGTTTAAATTACTTATTTATTTGCCACTTGAGGGAAGGATACAATACACTTATATCGTACATACTCCCTTAACACAATATAAACATTTTCCCAAACGGTCACTTATTTCTCACTCCAAAATAAACAGATAAGTAAATTGTTCATCTTATTTATTAAAATAAAACAAAAAAGCTCAAGAATCCACAATAAAACGAAGCAAAAGAAGTGTTCATTTCTCATTCTCTTTCCATTCACCTATCGCCTAACATTCCAAAACTCGCAAGTAAACTGTCATAATACTGCTCACCACTTTTCCCTTCCTCTGCTTCACCTGACGAACGCTCAGTGCGAACCGACCGGGCGTCTGTGACCAAAAGGGATAAATTACACGATTTCTTATGTCCGAAATTTCATCCACTAAAAGAACTGGATGTCAATACTTTTAAATAATTACTGTTCCATATTAGTGCGTTGTTTTAGAACCCAATAAATGAACTATTAAATTAATAGCTCTTTTCTTTCTGCATATTACTCCGTTCCAGAAAAAAGATCTCGCAAAAGTTTACCGTCTTTTGCAATATCAGACAAAAAGGACCAACCCTTGCGGTAGCGTCCCGAGCGCACGTCACCAAAATATCGAGTGTAGGATGTATGGAGAGATCTTGTACGGCACTTAGATGACCATGATAATGGCGAATCACCTTATTATATTCCAAATCCCAACATTTCACCTTAAATTTCATCATTTATATTCACAAACGCCACAACCACCACAGAAAAAAGGAGCGAAATAATTAGATAATAAAACATTCAAATTATTTAAAAACAAAAAAAAGAACGCACACTGCTGATTGCAGTACTGCACCACTATGCCCAAAATTACATCCGTTATTTGGGAGTACGGTTTCCAGGTATAGGGCTGTGTTGGCAAGCAGGG
>JPKZ01001912.1:109443-128379 GCA_000803305.1 Toxocara canis
CCGCACTTTCTACTACCATTTGCAAAACCGACAAATCGTTCTGTAACCTAAATTTGTGTCTTTATAAAGTTACTCTTTGCAAGCCTCAATAAAAAACGTCCCTTCCCCCCTCCCCCTCCACTCTCCTATCTATTCTTTATTTTAACGATACCAAGCAACTAAGCAATTGATAGAAAAAGAAGCTTACGTGCTGCAGTACCCCACACTGTTTTTGTCCAGCCTTCTATGTTTTCCCTTCTTTAGTTAACGTCTTTCATTATGGACTCTGCCGCTCCTAGAGACAAACAGAACTGGAATGATACAAAAAAATAAAAATAAAAAAGCGTGATATAATACCAATGAGAATTAAGAAAAACAATACAAACAACAATAGGCAAATATCACAAACTCGAAAAAGCTCCTCTCCTTTTAGAGAAGTTGCTTAAAAAACAACAACAACAACCGTTCCACTTGCCATGTCCACAGTGAGTAACGAGCTATGCCCTTACAAAGAAGATAACTCAGCAGCCGCTTTACCCCGTTGCTTTGGCATTTTACGATTCGACTCCTCTAACTCCTTCCATTTATAATAATGTGGTGCAACCTCGGTCAACCATGAGCTCTCGATCTCGATGACCTGCAAAAGCATCAGTTAACAGACCTAAACGGATCTCAATCATCATCCAACCTCACATGCAAGGTCCCTTCGTTGAGAGGATACAAGAAGAATCATGGAGGACTCATTGCAGTCTGTTTCCTCTGGACCTGTTCCTCGCGACAATAGCCGGTTTCTAGACGAAATCCATTAGAAGGACTGCGCACTCTAATTAAAAACATCCCCTCTCAGTTAAAGCGAAGTCACCGTCAAAAACTGTGAATCCCAAAAACTGCGCTATAATTTGACGGAAAGCAAGCGCATCAAAGAATAGAAAATTAAGCGTAAACGCACAAATGAAAAGTGAAAACTTCGGAAAAGTCTGAAAAGGCATAATGAACGAAATCCGCTGGCAAAGACGTCTGACTGTTAACTCCTTCAGTACGTGGTGATATTTGACTCCTCAGTACTGTCACTACAACTCCACATAGATGAGTACTGACGAACTAGATAAAATAAAACCTCCCCTCGACAAACTGGAAGAAAGAACGCGGAGCTGGAAACAACTATCCGGTTACTGAGTTGCTAATCGCTGGTAAGCGACAACCAAAACGCTGAGCGTATAAAACGCAGATCAAAATGAGAATTCCCTCCATAGAAACAAAATAAAAAAATCAAAATTACGTGATGTTGCTGTTTACAAACAACAGACGTGAAAACTGAATGATGCGTAGAAATAAGAAGGGGGGGGGGGGAAGAAAAAAAAGAAAACAACAACTGATCGTTTTATCATCCGTCCTATTCATACACTAGGTCGGACATACTATGGTTCGCTCGACCCCTTCCCTCTCCCCCTATCTTCCCCTCACTCCGCACATATCACTCCTTTATGTTATGAGGATGGAAGTAGAACATGTGGAATATGAAATAAAATAAGAATAGGCCGCAACCTCTCGCATGAACTCCTTCGAGGTGAATACGAGCTCGAAGTAAATCAACCATCGCGGAGTCTCTTCGAAAAGTGACGAATTCGGATGGATATGTACAGTGTGCTTATGCTTTACCGTCTTATAAAGACCGCTGTTATCCAACTTTGAACAATTATAGAAATACCCTGACGTTATCGTCTTTCGTATCGCCACTGAATCGTTATTCGATTTCTAAACATTCATACATAGAATCATTTCGAAAACATGGAGCATATTTCATGACTTTTAATTTAAAATGTTACAATTTTAAATTAAAAGTCACTGTAACATAAAACATTCAAACGAGCCGATAACCGGCTAGCGATGTCGGGAATTGAAAAAGGTGGCGGAGTTCGGAATTCATTCTTTGAGTAGTGGCGCACAAAGGGCTTTCTGCGACACTCAAATTGATGTGTAGGGGGAGGAAAAATTAAAGTACCACATCCATTAGGCGAATCACAATAAAATGCGAAGCAGTAAAACTTGAATAAAAACGCAGCTTTGCCGCACAAATCCATGATTTCTGGGTTTCTCGCTTGTTCATAGCCCATACCACCCAAAACCTCTATTCCGGGTATGACGCTACGAAAGTTTTTTTTGCTCTGAACATAGATAAGGATAAGAGAGACAGAATTAAGAGTGGAGGAAGACGGGAGGAGGAAGAAGCAGTCTTGCACTGTCAAAATCGCCACACCGAATGAGTGCAGCGAGAATCGGAGATCTTGAAAAAAGCGACATCAAAATGCCGACTGAGCAGAGCTTGTCAAAGCAACAGAGGAAATGCGAAAGAAAACGATTTTCAGCCAACTGAGAGAACGCAGTGATTGCGAACCGACCGCAATAACGTGTCGAACAAGAACGTCTCAAAAAAAAACGATGAGGCAAGCCGGTGGAGAAAGTTCCCAATCACATCATTTACACTGCTTTGAACGACACCAGTCAGCAGTCAGCCCCCACTCACATAATTTACACTGATGTTTCTTCGTCGGCGAATCTGGGCTTGGAGGCCACGAGACAAGGTTAGTCATATCTACCTAGTTCGCCTGGAGTAGATGAGGCTGTATTAGGTGGATGGTACCCAGCAGTATCGGGCAAGGCTGCTTGTGTTCAGCAGCCTTTGAAGAAACACTAGCGGGCAGCGTTGTTTTAAGAGCACAATTGACTACCTGCTCGATTTCTACTCTCTCCAAAAGACCCTCCAATTGATCTCTAATATCCCGAGCTTTCTTCATTGTTCGGAATTGCACGAAGTTCTCCATACACCTAAAAATTAAAATAATCATTAGTAGAAACACACTTGCAGATATCGAACCATGCAATTCAATAGTCCGTAATGCGACAATTGTAAGATGAACCTGGAATTACACACCACAATACACCATAATGATCCCTCTTCACCACGCCTTTCCGAAATTTCGCCTAACTATCCCTCATTCGATCCCTTCGCAAACAGCTTCTATTCCGTAGTGGACGCCACGAAAAATTTTAGAACGGGATAGAACGGGACGGCAAACGCTTTATTAAGATAAATTTGGACAAATGAAAAATTTAACAGAAGCAACGGAGAATTGGAGGCCTGCAAAAACTTTTCTAAACTCTGGCATTTTGAGCTTAAAAATCTTTGCCGACTTCATCAAAAAACCAAACGCGTACCATGACTGCTCTGTACCACCTTCCGCTAATGCTCACATCGATTTGCATAAACATGAAAAACATTATGCCAAGCTAACCACTGTGTAGAGTAGTTGGTATCCTTCCAACGATTATACACGTTGAGAAGTGTGAGGTGATCCCCTCCCGGTACCCAAAATCCTTTCCTTGCTGCATCTGCGTGGATCACCATTGCCTTCGGACGATAGAACACAGCCGCGTTACAAGACAACATCGCTGCTATTGTAATTATTTCTTCCGAACAACCGTACCTTAACGACACCAATTTTTAGGTTCATATATTAGCAAACGCTCTCAATTCCCCCCACCCCCCACCCATAGTTAAGGAAGAGGGAGAGTGAGGATGTGTAAGGCGATCCACAATCTTCAAGACTTCGACCGCAAATACGAAAACTATTAATTCTGCAGGATTCAAAGAGGAAGGAAGACGAGTAAGATATATCGTGAATTTCCTACTGCTCTCCTGTCCAAATTAATGGCGGGTAAGGATCGTCCTTCCGCAAGAAAGATCCTGCAGGATGTGCAACAGTCCTGCGATTTTAGATGACATACATCCCAGTGACCAAATTCCAGTGAAACCGGCTAACGTATGACTGAGACAACTGCTCAGCTATAAGTCAACATTTCTCGCAATATAACAATGAACAGAAGTTTCCCGGAAGAGTTTCAAAACTTTACTATTAGGCGATATCCTCCAAATACTAACCAGGCGGTCATCGAAACATTATTGTGGCATGATAGGCAACGAGTCAATATTATTACCTTTTAACCGAAGCCTCGCATAAACCGCCTTTGATACATTACCTCACCTCGAATAAACCATTTAATACTTAAGTGAATTTCAACCGCCGACAAATATCCAATTCAAAGTGATTTCAGAAGACAACATTTCGCTAAGCTCAATGCTTTAACTTGGTTCGATCACCTAAGAAATTCAGACGAAATTTTGACTTCGCTTCGTCAACCTTGGTCAGAAAGTTCACTGTGCATGAGCCTGAGCCACAAAAGCTGGGATTTCCAGTAGTCGTTTGAGTACTAAACTTTTTTCTTGGCTCGCTTCCCCTCCACAAAAAAAGAAATCAAAAATCCTGCTCGATATCCCTCTCTCTCTTCGTATTTTCCCAGCAGCTTCAAAAACCACTAAATCTTCCGTTTAAATAAGTGCCCGACAACTGCATACTGTACGCATCAAGAAATGTTTACAATTTAAAACAAATTATTTGCAGTTCAAAAAGATTCTCTTTAAAGGGTCACCAGATGTTTCTACAAGTGAGCTTCTCGACCATATCTATTAATTGCCGTGATGAGTGCTGCGCTAATTAGCGCCCTCATTTTGATCTGCAGACCCAAAAATGAGGTCCCGCTAAAACTGTCCTTCTGGGCATCTGCTAAAAAATAGCTCGAAACTAATGTAGCAAAACCACGTATGGTCGAAAGTACCAACAAATGATTTTCAGTCTTTTTTGGCATTTCAGCTTTCCATTCCTCGCGATACAACGTGTTTTGCCGCCTTTACAGCTCTGGGAAGGGCTTGATCACCTTCCCACTATCAATGGACGATTCTTTGCGTGCTTACATAAAATTACCTTATTTAACCGTTTAGTGCCATAAGGTAACGACAGATAAATGAGCTACGCGAAATCAGGTAACATTCTGATAAGGCAGAATTACTGCAACACCCAGTATGACATCATACTGCATTAAAATAACTCAGCGTAAAGATACCAACGTGCGTGACCGCGTTGACTCACTAGGTTTTAAAAAAAAAAAGACAACAACAAATGAGTCGTTACCTTCGCAAAGACTGCCAAATTACCTCAGTAATGCAAGCCTCTCACAGTTAGAAGAAACTTACTATAAGTGCCGCTAACTAGAAGCCTACTGTAAGTACCGCTAACACTGCAATACAGCAAAAATTTTCGTTCCAAATAATAAGGCAAGGCACAGTATGAACATCTGGGTAAAAATGTTTGGAATAATTGATATCCAGAAAAGCGAGAAAACAAACTTTTCAGAAGCAATAATCATTTTGCTCATGCAAGGATCGCATGGGAATTCGGCCATTCGTCTCCCGAGTTTGGTAAGCTCACCGCGATGATTGAGCGCACCCAACGCGTATAACTGTTCCAGCGCTATCACCAACGTCTCCTGTGGAGGAGGGTCTAGAAAGTCGAAATGAACTAAATCATGGATACCCAAACTCTTCAACATCAGCACCACGTTGCCAAGATTTGTTCGTTGAATCTGAAACAAAAAAACTCTTAAATGGTCTTTCAGTGACATTAAGCGGAAGTACATCCTCTCAATCTTTGCAGTTTACAAATGCAGATCACACATCCAAGTTTCCCCGTACTACATATCTTCATTATATATCGAATATATCTAACTTTCTCTCCTTCTCATTCACGTGTGCTTTCTGCCTACAAATGACCTCTGGTAGAATTCTACATCGAACTGCGTGTCGTGAAGTAAATGTATGTGCAATATCGGAGAAGAAAATGAGTGAGAACAAACCTCGGGGACTGGCTGGTCCTCGAGTTCGTGCTTGTAAGCCCATGCCGTGAATAGCCTGAAACACTTTCCAGGTCCAGTACGGCCAGCTCTTCCAGCGCGCTGATTGGCTGCAGCCTATAAACAGCTAAGGTTTCATTCTGCGCTCCACTTCATGTATCGGTAAGTTAGCCCCTACCCATGACGATGTTGGAATCGGCTAACTCCAGTGACAAACCCCTTCATAATACCTGGAGAATTTTTAAAGTACTGGGAATCTTACCCTCCCCTCCCCCCACCCCTCCCTTCTTTGAGAATTATAACTTGATAACGATATTCTGTTCAGACGGCAACACTTCATATCGACGACAGCACTGAAAAGCGGTAAAGTGCCCAGCCTTATCAAGAAGAGGCAAATGTCTGCACCAATTTTAGCTCAAAAATACACTGCACAATTAATATTTGATATTCTGCTATCGATATAGGTCCCATCACTTCATTAAATAATACAAACCTTAGAAATGGTGACCACATGAAGATGTTCAACCCCACTGCGCGCGTCAAACGAATTCTGCTTACTAAAACCTGGATCGATAACATAGCAAATCCCGTCGATTGTTACCGACGTCTCTGCGATATTTGTTGCCAGAACCACCTCAAACAGCAAATTTGTATAACAAGTTTGATTGTTTAGTGATGGCAAAAGCGAAAAAGAAAACGATATTAGAAAAGAAGAATGACAACTATGAGACTTATTCCTGACAATACCAGTTCACTGGAAGGTGAGGGGGGGGAGGGGGGAGGGGTGGAGGAACACACTACTGCACCGTCAAAGTTCGCTCGATTAACCGCTTCAAAGTGATAAGACAGTTATAAAGTGAACACTGACGACGGAACAAACTCTAAAATGTCAGCAAAAAACTAGGCAGTCATATCGGTCTCAACAGTACACTGCCAAATGAACCCCCTACCCATGAACACGGCGAAAAAAAAAACCGCCCCCTCCCTTCCTCGATAACACCCCGACCTTTAGAAAGAAAAACATGAAACATTAAACTTATACTAAAGACGTCAATTTGAAAACGTTGGAAAAATATAAACCACCTTAGAAAGCTGTGAAATTTATAAACCCTCTGGCTTCATTAGAGGTAATTTAGTGTTACAACTGACACAGTATGATTATTTAATAACAGCAATGAAATGTTGAACACGCCTTTAATTATGCCAAGTATTCAAGGGTTAGGCGAGAGCTGAAATGAAAATACATGACCTTCAGATGAACTAAACGCTCTTCTCGAATCGCCCTGTTCCACACATTCACCGTAAAGCTCATAACGGAATAGACGGGTTCATTTCAAATAAAATAACGCAGGCTCTTTAAACTTCAAAGCGAAAAAGCTTATACCATGAGGTATCAAGTCGTTTGCTCTCAATAAACTTCAAAAATTATAACAAATGAACAAACAAAAAATAAAATCAATTCGCCACCTTACGAGCATTCGGCGGCGTCGGTTCGAAGATTTTCGCCTGCAGATCTGATGGAAGATTCGCATAAATCGGAAGTACGATCAGCTCTTTAATTTTATTCCCCAGATACTTCGTGCGCTCGATTAAGGCCTCCTGCAAACGAAAAATAAGTGTAAAAAGCGACTTCCATTCAAAAGAAGGCATTAAAACAGCCATTTGCTCACTACGTGGACAATCACTATTTCTTGTTTCTACAGCTGAAAAAAAAAGACGATGAGTAGCAATCGGTTCCCCAATTAGCATTTCACTCTGCAAGCTGACACACCCAGGAGATCTGAATTATATTTTACAGAGGATTTTCTGTTAAGGTGGTGATACTTGTGGTACACTGCGATCAGCTTTCCTCGGACATGTTTACATCCACCCACCAACACCCCGACTCGCCAGCGCCTAAGAATGAGCAAGCATTTGTTCAGCGAAGCGAAGTGAAATTGCCACCGCCCTTGAGTATGAGATTAATTTCGCATTTAAACACCTTATTAAGCAACAAAACAAAACAAATAAAAACCAACCATGAGTGTTTCAATCTCCTCTTGTCCGGTAAGGAAAACAAGAATATCACCCGGCAACGGTTGAGTCAAATGAATCTGCAGCACCGAGACTGTCGCCGCATCCAAGTAGTCCGCTTCTGGCGCTTTTGTATAGTATATATCAACCGGGAATCGACGACCTAAACACCATTCCCGAATTGATAATCAGCATTCATACTTAGCCCCTTTCCTCCCTCCTCCCCACCCATCCACAATATCTACTTTTGAGCAAAATGATTCCCATTAAAATAAGTATCTCTAAGAGGAAAAAAGGAACTAAATATGACACGTCCATTAAACGCCCATAGAACAAAGTTATTTTCACTCAGAAATTCTCAACATTTCTAACAAAATTATCCGTAAGAAAAATTCCATTTGTCCCAAATTCCTACGAGAAGGTAACGTGGGTAATTAATTACATAATAAATTTCATGAACTGTTCATTCATCGATGGTTTTATCGTTGGATGTTCCAATACAGCATCAAAAAAAGGCTCGCTGGATTCGCACTGGTTACATTTCCACATCTTCATTAGTCTTCGATATTTCTTAATGGGGAACGTTTACGAAAAGCTAACGACAGCTTTGTTTGGACGACCTTTGCTAGCGAAACGTCACGTCACCAAAAAAAAACTGATCGCATATGAAACTCAAACCGAAAGACATGAGGTTTATCGAATGAATCTCTATCGTCGGACAGGCAGAGTGATTTACTGATTAATAAAAGGCAGATTGATATACTGATTATTAAAGGCACAATTGAAGTCTACTTTGAACTGAAACAAATTGAAATAACGAACCAGGTATCCTAAAGATCGGTGCATCATCGAAAAATGTCGAAAACTTCTCTGCATCCAAAGTAGCGGACGATATGAGCAATTTGAGATCCTTTCGAAATCTGGCTATATCTTTCACCAAACCAAACAAAATATCCGTATGCAGAGTCCTTTCATGTGCCTCATCTATCATCATAACACTGCAATAAAAATCGCAAAATTAACTAATTCGGGTAATTCAAGAAAGACCAAAAGTTAAAGTCTCCTTAGAGTCAACACTGCTTACGAAGGATGTGTACGACTGGGCAGCGTTTTTGGTGTGCACGCAAGCAAAAACGGTGAGACACAGCTTTCTACAGCCCTGAAAGAGATGCTATGCATGGGCTAATACGAATGAAAATTGCAAATGTCGAGTTTCAGAAAATTGTTGACATTCAGCAGTCAAGCTATCTACTGTCTCGTTGACTTTTACAACATATGAGACAAGACGGACAGCAGTCGATCAAAAAAGTTCAAGGATTAAGCAAACCCATCAATGAGCCGTTAATTTAAGACCTATATCAGGGGCTCACACTTCTTATGTGCAACTATGTTATATATGTCGTGTTAATACTAAACAACCGCAACCGGGGATCAGCGGTGACCCACAATGGACCTTTTATGCAAAAGCCAAAATGGCAGACTAAATCCTGAGGAAAAGATGCCTTCATGAGTAGAAACGGGCGAAGTTGATGGAAAACGTTTCTAATCCTTGGGATGTCGGTGCTGCGCTCAGCGAATGACCTCCGAATCAATTCTGCGAATCAAATTTTCCAAAGCGCATTGATTTCGAAGGAGTTAGGCATGCTCCAGAGGGAAGGGTCAGGGAAGGGAGAGGGATGGAGAGGGAGGGGGCTGGGGAAGAAAATAATAAGTTCAATAAGAGTATTAGAACTTACATATCTGTCCTCACCTACAGATCATGAATTCGAGCAAGGGAAATCAAAGTGAAGAATATGTACGAGCTGGTATGTTCAAGAAAAGATGGGGTGCGGGGGGAGACTGGAGAGCGGATGGGGGCGAGTGGACTTGAGGAGAAGCTGGAATCCTTTGGGAGAGAAAATGGAAAAGGAGGCAAGTTCTTTTGTTTTACCTCTCATTTCCAAGAGATGGACAGAATACGATGATAACAGCAAAAAAGCGCAATTTCATACGTAGCACGTGGTGTCCAATCCAAGCGTCGTGTGCAAAATGTTGCACGCCTCACTAATTGTCACCTAATCTAAAAATAAGCGCCAAAAAAACCTACCTATAACCGGCCAAATCAGGCTCGTTAAGGAACTCCCTGAGAAGCATACCATCAGTCATATACTTGATAACTGTCTTCTCGGATGTGCAGTCTTCAAATCGAATCGAATAGCCAACCTAAGCAATTTATTAAATACAAAAAGAAAGCATAGAAATTATCGTTTTCGAGACAGCAATTGTCTTGAATAGAAAAAGCACATGAAGGCATAAGATACCTACTTCCAAAACGCTTCCATTTTAGGCAATCCTAACAGCTACGTGCTTATATAAAGCGATACAGGAACGAATGGAAACGTTAAATATTTTGCAACGTATTGCAGTCGCTTCTTCACTTACTCCAACTTGAAAGTGCCACACTCGACTCCAAATACCTGTTAACCTCTTAAAAGACGGTAAACCTATACGTCCCATCTGTTGAAACAAATAACTACTGCGATTTTCCCAAATGACAGCATCCCACTCTCGTTTCTGTCTTCCTTCCCCTCTACTTCTAAGCAAACGCAAATTTTCTTTTAAAAAAAAGCAAAAAAATAATTTTTAAAGACTTCAACGCACCAACACGCACCAACCTCAATGCCAAGTTTGACGCCCATCTCCTCGGCGACACGTGACGCAACACTCATTGCTGCCACCCGTCGAGGTTGCGTACAACCAATTTTCTTCTCATTTGCGCAGAATCCCTTAAAATGACTAATTAAGTAACATACCCAAATTCCTTTCATAGAACGACCTACAGCTGCTCATGTATTGTAAATTCTATCAACTGTTTAGATGTATATAGGTGCCTCGAAAATGGACCATACCCACACGCCCCTCCTCTCCTCTCAATTTTCGAACAGGCATAGTCCCGATCTCTTCTTCAGCGGTATCGATTTATATCATTTCGTTTCCATCTTCTCCCTTTAATTTTACCTTTCTCTAAGGTATTCTATACCTCCTTCCATTTGTGTCACCCATTAATTGGAGTAGACCTACAATCTCGAGGATTCCTTTGAGCTGGAAGTGTATTGCTCGTGAAAATTAGTGCCGATATAAACGCTAACCGCTTCATACAAGTATTGTGGTAGCTGCGTTGTTTTGCCAGAGCCTGTTTCACCCTCAATGATCAACACCTGATGGTCGCGAACCGCCTCGATAAACTGATCACGAAATGCGTAGACCGGAAGTGAGCGACGCGTTTCCGCTAAAGTCATTTTCTTTCTTTGAGACGCTGATATTGCTTTCTCCTTAAAAAAAAAAAAGTTTATCTATTTGACAACAACTAGGTATGAGAGGAGAAAAGATGAAAACAAAGAAGATGAAAAATATGCAGATAATCAAACCGCATAATATTCTGTTACCGTTTTATGCGCTGTTGTGCCAAATAATGTTGATTTTAAAAATGAGACGAGAAAAGTACTGATGAATTAGGTAAAGGAAGTGTTAAATGTTTGAAGAGACGCACAGATGATATATGGCTATGGGAAAAAATTCCACGTGGAGCAACACTTGTGACCCCTTCAGTTAAGTTACAAACTAAAAACGAAGTAGCACGACGTGGGCATAAACGAAAATTTGCATAGTTTCGGGTTGTGAAAATCAATTCAGATCACTACAGTTTTTGACAGTATTATTAATATGGACAATTGAAAATTAATAAGAATGGTTACATAAGAACAAATGAAATATGAATCAAAATGCGCCGTTGTTAGTTCGACTTACGCATAAAATATTTGTGTCAAATGCATCTGACGAAAATATTGCATAAGTCAAGTAAACTTCAAAAGAAAGAACTTGAGCAAAAAGGAACACATATAGCGCATCCTTTCTAGCAGCAGAAAGGCTCGGAGTCGAGACCCTCAAATACTTTCGTCAAAGAAAATGGCAAAAAGAAGAACAACGAACCTCAGCGTCCGAGGTACCAGGCATCTGCAGCGCTTGAATAAAGTCGATTTTTTCCTCATCAAATAACATTTCAAACGCATCTCTCTTCTAAAACAACTTTGAAATAAGGAAACAAACTGAGAAAAAAAATAAAAGCCAAAAAGAGGATCAGTTTCAGAAAACGATTAAAACATTTTGGGGAATGTTTTAATCGCGGTCTCAACTAGTCTACCTGATACGAATATCTATCAAATATAAGCCCGCAAAGCAAGTGTCCTTGAGCAATTTGGGAAGTACTGATCACTGATTACACATTACAACCGAAACACTAGCGAATTATTAAAATATGGTGAACCGAGAGATCCTTCTTTAGATAACTCAGGCAATACTAATACGCTAGAAAGTTGGGGGCCTTTTAGACACATGAAGCGTTTATTCGAAATGGAGGCTCATTTTATAACATCTGCTAAATGCTACATTCTGTGGAAGTCGTAATTCTCAGTATTACTGAGCAAATTAGGAACCCTACTGTAGCGGAACCCTCCGCAAAACCCCGTCCGCTGCTCAAATCAAATCATCTTTGCTTAGCTTTCGCTTTTTAAGCATTAGCATGACTTATGAAGCATTTTGAAAAATTAAATCCCCTAAACCCGTTCCACTCCGTATTAGAACTCTTTTAACTGCACTGCTTAGCAGCTCTCTCTCTCTCCATCTTGCTCGCCCTCTCTCTGTTCTCTAACACTTCCACATGATTTGACTGACGTCTACGCCATCAGACACACCAAAACAAGATGAATGGGGAAAAGGTGGTTGCAGTTGGGCCAATAATCAGCTTTACTCATTTCAGCCAAGTTACAGACGCTCTTTACTAACTTCGCCCAATCGCCTTTATCCAGTCCCAACTAAACGGTCTAAACTCTCAACCGTTATAAGTAAACCCACTTTATCGGCATCCTTCGCTCCATACTTCGCGATCGCGGCCATTAGTCTATCGTCCTCCCATCGCCTGCCATCCCCCTTAGCAGCCTCCTCAGCATCCTCCTCCACATACTCTGTTGGTATTGACTTCGTTTTAGCATCAGGCACATGATAGCGTTTGATTTTCAGAATATCAGCCGCCTGATCATGCTGACGTGCGTATTCCAAAACTTCTTTTCGATATTTCATATCCGCTTTCTCCCGAGCTGTTAACCATAAGGGAGAAACCAAAGAAGTATGAAATAGCGGGAAGAATCAAAGGAACTGTTGGAAAACGTGAACTGCTGAAAAGCGCATCTGTGAGGCACATAGCGTTTGATTTTCAGAATATCAGCCGCCTGATCATGCTGACGTGCGTATTCCAAAACTTCTTTTCGATATTTCATATCCGCTTTCTCCCGAGCTGTTAACCTATAATTTGATGCTCGTTAAGCGTTAGGTAGCGGTGCGGATCAAAGGAACAAAGAGGTTCGAAGTATGAAAAAGAGGAAGAATGGGGAATGGAATATAAGGGAGAAACCAAAGAAGTATGAAATAGCGGGAAGAGGTAAAACCAGAACGTGAAAACGTGAACTGCTGAAAAGCGCATCTGTGCTACACCAGTGCTTCGATCATTCTTCATAATTAATTTTATTTGCGCATTTCTAAACCCCAACAAAACAAGCACAAGTGTAGTTATTATTTTAAAATGATAACCTGAAAAACTGTTTCTCAACAAGACACTGTGAAGAATGAAGTTGTCGATTCTGTCATTGTTCCAAATAACTTAGTGATTCCTATATCAAAGTATATACTGAAGCAGATTTTCACACTTATACTGGCCTGACAAGAACTGTTTTTGGCTATAAGAGAATGTGGAGGGTGGTACAGAGAAAGGAACAGGAAAAACAGGAACAGGAGAAAGGAACAGAAAGGAACAGGAGAAAACCACTCAAGCGAAAAAATTGCCGAACGATTCTCATAGAAGATTTCCTATGGCAAACTGTTTTCTTATTTTACAAAAAAAAACAACAACGACAAACAATTACTCAAATAAAAATAACTCACTCTTCATTCGCAAAATACTCCTCATCATCCTGGACCATCTTCTCGAGTTCGGCCAGTTTATCGACTTTGCGTTTCGCAAGATATTGCTTACGACTCTCTTCTCGCAATTGAGGCACTATCTTTTCACGATTCGCATTTTCCAAATTCAGTCTGAAGCAACAACGCTCTTTTCATGAGATCTGATTGTGAAAAAAGAGTACGGAAGGACAACGGTTATAAAGTCATCAACTCAAAAATTTTGCCCATGTCTCTTTCAGAACGTTCAATCAAAAAGCGCTACACTTTACATCGGGTCTTTAACGCAGGCAATTTGGATGCGCCACTTCAACTATTTTGTAAGGGCATTATAAACAATAACTGCCATATTCCCCAGCATTGAACTTCTCTCTTGCGATCTTTAGTTCAAGATTACAACTAGGAAAAATGAGCAGCTCCTTCTACAATTTTCCCTCTACAAGGCTGAGAACATAGAGAGTTAAAGCACTCGTGATAAAATTGTATTTTGAAGAGGAAGTCTTTCACCACACACTGAAGAGCAATTTTCATTTTTCGGATCGCAAGGCACAATTATAATTTCGAAACATCTAGTGCGGCAGTCTAGCCGAAACATCTAGCTCACAAACAAGCTTTTGAACCACAGTCGTCGCCTTTGATCTGAGGTGATTATCAACGGGAAAATAAGTCTAATCCTTCGTACCTCCCTGACAGAATGGCAGACGGAGAGGCGGAACTGCATTCCAGGAGCTTTTGACTCTAAATACTTCGGCGCTTATTAAACCTGTAACATTTGGCGGATCTAATGCATGAAAGGCCTTCAACGAGGAAGGGAAGGGCTTGGGTTTTTCGCCGACCTGAATTTAAAAAAGCAAAGAATAAAAAATAAAAAAACCAGCCCCATTTTTGAGGCTCTGACATCGAATGCTAACGACGAGCGACCAACCGTTTAGCGGCTTCAGCTTCAGCTTTCTTATCGCTTTTCTCGACCACATTCCTCGTCTTCTCCTTGTCTCTCTGCCGAATCCTTGCAGCAAGCTCATCCCTTTGCCTTACGTCCTCTTCCTCTTCAGCTTTTATTCGATCCAATTCATCAATCGCACTCTCTTTAACCACCTCCTTCTTCTTCTTCTTCGACTAAAACATACAATCCATTGAACAGTTTAAGATCTATTAAATTTGTCGCTAAATTTCTAATATAAATTAAAGGCTAATAATGTTCTCGTCCCAAGAAGAACGGTTTCATACCCCACCTAAAAGGACGGTATCCGATAGTATTTGAAAACTTAATACTACAAACGCACATAAACCTTTCATCCACCGACTTCCTACCGAACTACTGAACGCATACAACCTGTTAAAATTCAACGCCCTATAAAATTTCAACAGACCACAAGAAGGAAACATCCTATCCAATAATCCCCTCCCCCCCCCCCCCCCCCCCCCCCCACAACCCCCCCCCCCCCCGCCCCCACCATATTCCAGCATGAGCAAAACACTCGCGCCTCGCTGTCAGCAACTGTTAACAGTCATGGAACTCCCATTCTGGAGATTTGATTATTCACTGTACTCCCTTCACCTCATAACAAAAAAAATTAAAAATTTGCTCAATCATCTTTAAGAGCGGCTTTGGCGCCGAACAGCTGAAAAAATGAAGCAATCGACGCTGGGTTCTTTGATTATATCAACCACTCGGGTGCGCTCTCGCTATCAGCAATAAATGATATTATCGCAATCTTAAGTTTATTTGGTTTCCTTACCGCACAGGTATTCCTTATGCCAACTGGAATGCGAATATATCTTCATAAACCTTCAAATATGGTCGGTATACGAACAATAGAATATTTACGTACAAAACAAAAAATGAAACTGAGAACGGCAATTTAGGAAAAAAATAATAAGAAATTGCAAATCAAAAGAGGGAAACAATGACAAACCTCCTTTCGCTTCTTGATTGGTACCTCATCTTCTTCATCTGAGGAGATAAGTTTCAGCCGTCGATTCAGACGGATTGCCTCACGCGCCTTCATCTCTGCTGCCGATGGCTGCGGCGCTTTGGCCACTTTTGGAGCTCAAACACATGCCATCGCTTAATCAATTTGCGAAATGTTATCAAAAAGAGAGAAGGAGAGAAAAAGGCCAAAGAGGATGGGACACAGAAAAAAAAAGATAATGCAGGAAATAGCGAAGGGAGCCCAGTGACAAAAAGCCATAAAATCATGCTCAGTCTTGGCACATGCGAAAAAAAAGAAAGGATCGAACTGAGGAAATTCCGGTTTTTGCATAAGTAAAATTCAAACTGATTTGATAAAATTGTTATGGAAAAGAAACGTTGATAAGTACCCATAACAGTCAACGGAAACTATTACAACTACTATCGAAGAGTAGATGATGACCACTGATACGATGGTGTAAAAGGGAAAGTAGCTGTATTCATAATAATGATATTAACATGCCGTAACACAACTGCCACCCAATAAAATAGCCGATCAGCAAATTAATCGCTTTCATTACGCAGAATTAGAGCAACACAAGAAGTTATCGCTTGCCACAACAGTTGTTTTGTATACAACTGCATATATTATTACTAAGTAACTAGAAACGAAGATATATCTCTCGCCCCACTGGAACAAAGCTTACCTGAACCCCTTTACGACCTAACGTGGTTAAACAACAAGCAAAACACAGTGCTGTACGAAAAGATAGTGGTTAATTTATAGACTGGCCGCTATATTGGATGCGCACTACGCCCGCCAGTCGACATTCGATGAGCATGAAACTCTATGAAAGATAAAATCTGTTAAGAGATTTTGGCGAAAGGTTTGATACATTCTCAGCTAAGCGTCGTAAGTATAGTTCGTTCCACTTGGAAAATCCCTCCAAAGTGTGCTGATATTAGTTCTCTCTTTTTAAACAATAAGTTATCATCCTCGATTGTAGCAAATAATACCAAAAAGAATTAAATTAGAAAGAAAAGCCAACCTGCATGTGGGATCATGGCCAACAGCGATGAGGCAAAAGTTTTGACGGCAGGAGTAACCTGCAGTGCATCCGTATCGCGAAATCGTTGCAGCAGGTCATCGGTGTCCGTTGACTTACGAGCCAGTGCCCGCACAAACTGACTAACTGTACGATCGCTGATACCCAACAACGAATACAACTCATCGTTCACCCAATCTTCCACTGATGATGTCATTTCAACTCTGAAAAAAAAAGTGGGAAAGCGCATCAAGGGGCTGACATGAGACGACGCACTCTTGGACTACCACACACATTAGACAAACGATTTCATAAAATCGCTAACAGATAAAGAACATTCAAATTGTAGCCAATCGACCGCTCGAGAAAATGTTTAACCAGAAATCCGTTTATTTCCACCCGACCGATTGCACGATTCTTGCAAACGTTACACAGAATTTATTGCATACAACATGTTCGACAGAGAGTGAAGACGCCCGCAAAACAGGCCCAAACCTCCGGTCCCCCGGGCTAGATGCTGCACGATATGGCCGGTGCGGACAGATTTTTATTCGCAGCTGGTATTTGTACCCTAAAAAACAATTCAGCCGTGCATATAACGCAGTGGGACTGATGGACACATAATCAGCTAGAAACACCGTTTAAGACTAGATAGTATTCATACGGTTTTTGGTCATGGTGGAGCCGAAGCCCATTTCAATAAGCTCAGACTCAATGATACCAGTGTTTGCAACTTATAAATGCTGTATGCAAATTCCCAAGGTTCGCCGAGGACGCCAGCATAGGCAATTCGGATACAATAGCAACATAACACGGTATCTGCAAGATGCGAATTGTGCAGAAAATATTTGAAAAAGAAAAATAAGTCATCGGAATGAAAAATGAGTAGAAGTAAGCAACAAATAACATAACCAGAGCATCTAATTCATCGTTCTGGGTGCCTTTAATCTATGGAAGCGATAATGAGACCAAGGAGATGCTAATCCATTCTCAGCAGACAATACTGATCAGCACGGTAATTATTTCCGTTCCCAAAATGATTAAAGAAATTCACATCTCTGCTTGGTACTGAGAACATCGATCAGCCAATTTACTGTGAATGAAAAACTCAATTCCGAAATTTCAAGCAAATGAAAATCTCTAACTTTTCCTAGGTAATATAATATTTCTACCTTTCCCTAGGTAAATAAACCGCCTGGATGCCTGGTAACTGATGAGAACCTAGAGTGCATTTATCCAAAATTTAAAACACTAGCTCTTACGGCTCCCTCGCCGAAATCACAGTACCAGGACACAAACACACATCATACGCACAAAGACGACTTCGCTATAGCTTGTTTCGCAAATACAAATTTGACAAAGCGCATGAAGGTTCCCTCATATAATTCAGAAAACCAAAATGAAAACCTGGTTGATAAAGCCCGAGCAATGCACAATAGGAATGCCTTCGTTCTACGATATCCGACATATTTACTAACTAACTTTTACTGGTTACTTGCTTAAAACGATCATATCAGAGATGGTGTTGCAAAATTAAGAAGAAAAAGAAAAAAAAAGTAGAAGAAAATAGTTGAGGATGCGTAGGATGGATCTGACGCGATATGCGCATTAGCGATTTGCCCAATAAAAAAACAGTTCCATCAACTGCATGTACCTTATGAAAATTCAAATTTTGTTCAACCCAACCGCTAACACAATCTTTGACTAACGATACACTTTCGGGCGCTCTTTGCGGTCGCAAAAACACACTAACAGCCCGTTACGTCTGCGCGTATATGTGTGGGTCTCCGGCTGCCAGTCCAATAGTTTCAAGTGACGAGCAGGAGAAGCTGCTGCGACGAAATTTGATAATGGTAATCCATGGCAGTGTGTGAAGATCAAAAAAAAAGCATAGGACGCGCCAGTCCCTGGCCCATTTTGCTACTCCTGCGGGTCGAAATTCTGTGAATAGGTGGGTCGAGTAAGTAATCCGACCGACGGAAAATTCACGCAAATTCCACGTTTCTAAAGCAGTTTAACTTATTCAGGGTCCACGAATCCATGTTGAGGTATTGGAGGCAAGGACACATGCATGCATTTATGAACGAACTTTAAGCAAAAACAACACCGTGGCACTCTCTGAGAACGGTAAATTTACTAAAGAGCATGATAACTTATACAATACGGGAATAGCACAAAATAAATGAAAATGCGAGGTCTTCTAAAAAACCTTCGTAGGCAGAACGCAATTTGACACCCGCCCGTTCCCTTCGT
>JPKZ01001912.1:185448-200186 GCA_000803305.1 Toxocara canis
CATCAATTATTGCCTGTTGATGATTGAAGAGGTTCGTGTATTCAGAAGGAGTACGTTCATTACTGAGAGTGGTCCCCTCATCATCGCACCCATTGACCCTACAACGCACAACCAAAACGACTTCATCGGTCTCATGCAAATGCGTCGATCAATTCAAGTTGCATAAATTCATTTTCATTCGACGCATATTGACCCATTTTCGATTTTTAGGTGAAATCTGATTTGGTCGAAGTGAAAAGAGATAGACATGAATAGGTTGAGTGGAGAAAATTCCGAATTGATAAATCCAAAAATTTTTTTAAATTGTACATGAGGACAATTTTTCGTTTCAACCCTATTGTGAAGCGTACTGCTTTTTTTGCACGTCTGCATGCGGCCTACTGAGAGGACGAATTAGCTGTTCGGCACACTTCATCAATAAAAACATCACCTAATTTTCATTGTTTCACGCACTCAATATGCACTTCTGCTTGTATGTACTCGACTTGAAGCCTTGTCATGCTGACCATTCAATAAATATGAGAATACCCAATGCAAACGCACGGATGACGCGCGTTCCAAGTGATCAAGCTTAGCTCACAAGTAATGATTTTGGTAATATGAGAACAGTTTTGCATACTGATCGAATAAATTCAAACGACTGTAGATAAGCCAAATTTGACTCACAAATATTCGCGCTTAGCTGAAGCCATTTTAATGCGCTCTAAGGTAGACTAGTGAGTTCCCGTGAAGAGGCTAGTTGATAAAATTGATAAACGATTTAGGCATTAAGAAATTTGCGAGAAGCGAGCCAAAGCATAATTTTGTGATTAGCATTGTCCAGCGAATGCTCCAGGCAACCAGCAATAAACGAAGACGAAACATTCGCAAAACAAAAAACATAAAGAACAATTAAAATCGATTTTTGAAAAAAAAAAAAGCAAAAATCACTAGCAAAACAAGACGAATACCAACAAGCATATATTTATCTAATCGACGTAGACTAAGTTTTCAATGAAAAAACGAGAAATCTTTGCAAACAATGAAATCATTTGGTGTGACTTTCTTCATCCATTGATTTAACGATCATAAAAATCTTTAAGCTGTAAACTTAAAATGACAATAACGACGAGAATTCCTGCACGCTAATACTATTTCAAAGAAACATTAGTTGTAATTTAACAGCTAACTACCACTATGGAGAGCTTATATGATACCCTCGAATTGTTAGCTCAGTTCAGCTGCATTTCTCCATAAACATTACTTGCGAACATTTTTGTAATTGATGGTTCGGTTCAATGACCTTATCCTATGGATGTAAGCATCATATCACATATAAACAAGCAACAAAAACAACAACTTGAGTTTTCACACATGTAATAGATCGAAGTTTAGCTTGCAAGAAGGTTAAGCTTTGGATTCAATGGAGGGTTTTGTCCATTGAAAGATTTAATGACACACTTGTAAAAAGACTTCCCAACAACCTTCAGAAAAATTTAATCCTAAACTAACATAGGAAGTAATTTGATAGAACAGTAAATAATAAATAGCTGTCTCAATTAGACGTACCTTCCAGTCTGTCAACTTCCTTCTGCAGCTTCTGGACGGATCTTTCGGCGAATTCAGCGCGAGTCTCTGCCTGGAAATCATCCAGTGAAAGGATAACATTTTTAAAAAAAGACCACAACATAAAATACGATAGCATCACTAACATGGCCACTTTTTAACAAAAAAGAACCATCCAAAGCATCATTTAACTATAGCGCATTCATGCGTTCATGCAAGTGCAATTTCATCGAAATATTTAGCATTTTCGATAGGAAGTACTCCTCCGAAATGAATATCTTCGAGTTTGATAGTTTCGAAATTGCTTTTCGCTTCTCACAGTAGCCTAACTATCATTCTTCTGACCAAGTACCTACCAACAAAGAAAAAATCTGATGAAAATCTATTCATCTTCACAACCATCTGTCCCCCACTCCTCCCCCTCCCTACATGGATTATACAACTTTGCCTACACCCCTCAGAACTGCTACAATCTGCAAACACTTCTTTTTCAATTTCAATAACACCGGTGCTTAACGGCTACGCAGTCTGACGGTGCCCTATTCAGAATCAGCTCTACTAGCAGGCTAGCACTATGCGCAAACCTCCTTCAGACGTGCAGAAACGGTGCGGATTTGCTCCTCGTATGAGTCCTCTCGTTGTAGTGCTTTCTCCTCGGACACCTCAAGAGACTTCAAGTTGTTGCCGACGACGCGAAGCTCCTCTTCCAGCTCGACGATCTTGCTGCACAACACAACAATTTCACAACATAATGTTGATGCATCATTTATCGGCCAACAACGTCTCTTTTACTAGTGGACAAGTAGTTTTCCTTAAACATATTGGAATCGTAAATTGTGGGATTGCAGACAATTATTGCCGCGTTCCTCCCGACTTTTGTCGACAAAAGAGTATGGAGCAATTGTTTCAGCTTTTCAGTAGGTAAGTTTCGGCCGGATCACTCATCAGCCGCTCATTAAGCAAAGAAAAAAAATAAAAATTCTTTAGGGATTTCCAAGCTTACGACAGAAATTTTCCAGTAAATTTTGAATAGCTTTAAGTTAGGGATCTTTATCTGCTGGTAGCTTATATTCATTTTAAAATAGTACACAATGACCAATCTTTCAAGCCAATAGAGAACAGGAAAAAAGAATTGCAATCCGAAATAAATAGTGATATGTACACGCAAAGGAACACAAAACATAAACATGCTCTTATCAAAAACATGCAACATCACACAGTGATCACGCTTCACCAATACGACGACGGCTGAACGAGCACTTCTATTTAACATGCTTCTGGAGTGCATAATGCTATTGCGAATCCTCATTACATACCACTGCTTAACGCCACAACAGATTATGGATTCCTTTTTCGTCGCCATTCATCGATGGTTAAATTTCCGTGCCGATTCAGATGATGCAAAAACCAATCAAATTTTTTTCTCACTAAATTCACGAGTTTTTTTCTAAAAAATTTAGAAGAATATTTTTGCAGCCTAAGTCAGATTTTAGTAATGGGGAGAAACGCAACGAACGTTGAGGGCAAAACGGTGATGGCGACGCAAAAGGAGGGGTGGGAGGGGAGATGGGAGGGGGGAGGGAGCGATTACCTCCTTGATTCTGCTTTGTAAGCAATGAACGTGATCGGAGAATGAGTTCTCACGCTGTAGTGCACGTTCCTCGTGTACTTCGAGTGTTTTCAGGTTAATGCCAACGGCGATCAGCTCTCTTTCCATCTCACGTGCTGCTCTGTTCGTTCATATTCGTTGTGTTAAGAATACAAACAATTCCGTTGCTTTTTTGGTTTGTTAATTAGGATGAATATCACTGGTGTTATTTATAACAATTTTTTAACACAAAATCGTATGCAGAAAAATCATGGGCCATTCGAAATACTATATGCAGTAACCGTTGATGAACGCCTAAAGAACTGTAAAGAAGTTATCCGAATGATATGTTTCGCTGAGTGTTGCAATGTTTTACAGCACAGAATCTAACCGATCTTAGGAGAAGAAATTTGGAAAGATGAAACGGATCGACGAGTCTGCTCGTTCGTTTCAGAAATTCTGTATGAGTTAACGCCATATAAAGCACACATATATTTGCCATTGGGACTTCACATATAGTGATGAAATGAAAAGGATGCATGAGATGGAGAAACGTATCGAGAAAAATGTTAGAAGACATTGTGTTAGAGAATCACTTTGAAAGGGAGTAGAAAACATTGTGTTAGAGAACTCCCTTTCAGACTTTGAAATTTCTTATATCGGTTATTTGTGGAATTTTTGAAAGGACAGCGAACTCCATTTATAAATCACTACGTATGCGCCATAATAGAAAAATGGAAAATGGCTAAAAAATCATGAGTGATAAATTCGACTGACAATAATTAGCGGTTCCGTTTGGATTATTCGGAAAAAATTTTCAAGCGGTCTTTTAATTTGAAAAATTTCCAAGCGAACTTCAATAAGCTTGGAAAATGCTCAGCAAAATTTTGATGCTAGTGAAGAAAAAGCATCGATCAATCCCTCATAGCGTACTTGTGAGTTAGTAACGAAGGACAAAACAGTAAAAGACGGACGTTTGAAATCGGAAAAGTTAACAACGATACACTTACTTTTCTCCTGCCTCTGCACGCTCTTCAGCTCGCTCCAGATCTGCTTCAACCATGGCCAATTTACGGGCAACCTGTAACCAAAAAATGCATTATTTTAACAAAATATCGGCTACAATGCTAGGGATGTTAGAACATAAAGCAACAAATTGCAGCGGAATATTATTTACAAAATCGAGCACAGCAATCAAATCGTAGGCGATGGAGGCAGGAATAATGGAAATAGGCACAGACAGCTCTAATCCCTCTCCTCTCTTCTTCTTGCATACTGTCGCAAAAATTTGGGCTTTTAAAAAATTGTACGAAAAAAATATAAAGAACCGAAGTTAAAATTTAATAGAAATTTGAGGAGGAAAAGATTATAATTGTGTGAAATCAAAAAGAAGCATGTATTTTAGAAGGGTTTCACTAAAAGTGGCTCAAAACAGTGCGCCATCATTACTTATAACATCAGACGCGTTCATCCACGAATAACAACAAACAAAATATGCACACATGACAGGTATGATTTTCTTTTTCCAGTCGGTATTTTCCGATTCAATTTTTGAAAACCGTCACGGAGAGAATATGAAAAATATGCAGCTAGGTGAAATTGCGGAAGAATTTTTGCTTGCATTGATTACTTGAAAACTTCCAAGAAGTTCAGAAAGAGTTCAAGAAATTTGATGACAGCAACTTGTCAGCGGTCATCACAATCAAAAGTACTATCGTAGAGATCGCACGAACGTCAAATACAGCTCTAAACTTGACGCTTTCAAAACTCTTGAAGCTGGTTACGCATTCTATAAAATATGATCCTCTTAGAGATCATATGGCATATGGAAAAGACACAAACATAGACATGACTTGAGACAAGTTAATGAAGTTAGTTAAACATAAGAAATTCTTTATTAGTCGTTGAACGCTTTATGAGCAGAGATTCGCAGACTACCGCATCGTTCCGCGCACGCTTTTATCGCCTAAGGAAGAGATCTGAGTCGTAGAGAAAGATTTCGCAATAGTTCCAAACATCTCCAGTATGCGCGTTTTGTGGTGCTCTTCATTCATCGTGCTTCATTTCGTTTGGCGAGTTAATCGATCACCTCCCAAGTCGTCGAATCTTTGTTGAAGTCGCTTTCTTCATGTCGCTGCTGATGCGTACTTAGACTACTGTACTAGCTAGCATAAGTGTTATCAAACACCATGCGAGACATATAGGGGAAGGAAAGGGGCATTACAGGTATGCCCCTCTCCTAGATTACGTTAACTACCACAACTCTGTCGATTAAATCACACCTCATCGTATTTGCGATCAGCTTCTTCGGCTAACATTTGTGCTTCTTTGAGCTGCGATTCAACCGTGTTTGCGCGCTCCTCATCTTGGAATGAACGATTCTCCATCACTTTGCGCACACTAAAGCCCCACCACCGTTATTATAGCACCTCAGTGAAATTTCCGAGCAAAATTAAATTATACAAAAAATTTCGGTACAAACATGCTTTATTTTAATGAATACCTTTTCTAAGCATTATTCTTAGTGATATCGAAAGTATCCAATTTTAAGCTCAATTGATCGAATATTCCTAAGAGAGGTGATTGCTGGTCATAAATGAAACTAATCGATTTGTTGTGAATTTCGTAAACGATAAAATTAACTCTTACGTTGTGTTTGTAAAAGCGATCAGAGAAATGTGAATTTCAAAATGGAATTCGCTCGAAATAGATATATTTTTCTATTAACTTTTTGCAATTGGAAAGCGAGGTTTATAAACGTCGCTCTATCAGTTTTATTATCATTTTCCCTCTAACGTCAGCCATCTTTTGCAATATTTCATCATTTTCTACGAATGAACTTCACGTGGTGAGAAACCTTTTTGAATACCACTTTTCGTTTGCCCAAAAAATTTTTTACTTATTGCGAAAACCACTCTACAAAAAGCTGCTGTGCGATCTGAAATGGAAAAAAAAGGGGGAAAAGAGTGTTCTAAACTAAAACTATATCAATGCAGCTATGATTGATAATATATACTGCATCTTAAAGAAACGAAAAGAAAAGAAGAAACGAAGAGAAAAAGCGAGAGAAACCAACCGCCAGATGCTCTAAAAAGGAATGGGAAAATCAAATTTGTGCATTTAAAAAAAAAGCAGATGAGAAAAAAATGAAACAGGTGAACGTGAAGCACAGCGAAAGAGACGCACATACATATAGAACAAGTTCATTTGAAAATCACAAAGCTGTTGCCGTTATATTAGCAAACAATTCAGACTGAGAAATTAATTTCTCAATCTTTGCAGTATTAAAAAAAAACTCACACATATTTATTCACTGTTAACGTTTTGCGGCAGACCAACGATAGAGATCTCTAATGTGAGCATATTAAGCTGGCAAAACCAAAACAGTGAGGGAGGGGGGGGGGAGAGGGGGATAATTAAGCAGATTTAGAGACAGGTGTATAAGTTAAAAAGGTAGTATCACAAATTCCCATACAACCAGTACCTTTTTCACCCATTAAAATAGGCTTGATCAGCCTGAAAAATTTTTTAGAGCTTGATGCATCAAGCCAACGTTTTAAATGATCGTATGCATACTCGAAATTAAAATAGCGGTAGGCGAAGAAACTAATTCAAATAGTTTCATGCAATGTGTCTGAAAAATACCATCAGAAGATGCTCGTCCATTCAAATTCGAGTCGTTTTTCGCTTAATTTCTTGATTTTTTTTCGTTTGTTTCTTTGCAGGAATATTGAATTGAAAATAAGTAAAAATCTCATCGGGTTTATCAGTGATCGTCTTCTTCGCAAAAATTGGATGTTTACATGAAAGAAGACAAAACAATTGTCGACCTCATCGGATTTGCTTTCGGTTTCAGCGAGTAGTGCTTGTGCTTCTCGCAACTTCTGTTCCAATTCCACACAACGATCATGATCCACATCCACTCGATTTTCCAAAGCTTTTCGTGCACTAAATTTACACAACAAACACGTGCATGTCATTTCTATCTTCTTTGAAAAAGAGCTGTTAGATCAAAACAAAATTAGGATTTTTGTTGGCAAACACCCGTTATATCATTTTTCTTAAATAAAATAAAATAAAGAAGGAGGACGAAGAAGGGGAAAATCGTTCCTTGAATAAAACATGAGCTGCCTATATGACTGAAAAGTTTCAGGGCTAGGCTTGGAAAGTCGAGATTTTAATGCGAAGAAAAAAACGCTCTTTTAGATATATGTGGTGCGCTTGTAAAGTTGATGAAATTCGTTTTCGGGTTCGGTGTTTGTTCCATCCCCATCTTATCAGTGTTTATCATTGATATCACATTTATTCAAACCCAACCCCCTTTCGGTTATTATAGCATGAAAATTGCAATAGAAAAAGGAGTCTCGATCGTGCTATAAGGGCATGCGATTTTAAGTCTGAATAAATCTTTAAAAAGGAGCCCATCTGTGAATTTCATTTTATCACTTATTAGTCATGCAATAGTGAACACTCTACTTCCAGCTAAGCCCGTAACAAATGCTAGTCATAAAAAAGTCCTGACAAGAAAGGCATTTTTTAAAAATGATTTGGTTTAAAATTCCTGTTTCTGCAACAACAGTACCAATATGTATCCACTTTCCAGTGATAAGCAACCACCATTTTTGGTTAGCAAACTTTTCCTCTTTTTTTTCCCAATTTCTTTTTTGGCAAGCTGGACCAATCGAACCGATTCCTACTTTTTCGACAGTTATCAGCATACAGGTGGCGGTGACATATTTCTCTGCTGTCTGCCAGATGGCATACATGCACAAAAAAGAAATATGGTACAACACCACAGTTCTTTGTTATGGCCAACATTTGTTAAGAACTGTAGATTTGATTTAGATTTTAAATATTTATGTAATAGGCATGCATGAGAAAGCATGAAGTTTAAACTCAGGTCAATCGCGGCATAAGTACGAGTGTGATCGATAGGGTATGCGATGGTGTTGACCGAGTGCAAAGAGGTGACACTGAGGTGAGAGAGCTTTTGCTTTTGCAAACACCCACTTAAGCAAATACACACTGCTGTAGCTGAAGTGCCTCGCTGTTTCCTCTTCGAACAGGAATCGCGATTCTCATGAGTGACGCCTAATATCCTATTTCTCCAACCCCCTCCACCCCCTCCCCGCTCCAATAAACCTATAGCATAAAGTCTAGTAGAAGACCCGGAGTTACTCCTTAAGACAAAGTTCTACTTGTGGTGAGGATCGTGACTTTTAATTGCAAACAGCATAGTCTAAAGGCTGAAAATATTCACCAATCGAAATATCTAACTGTATAACATGATTTGCTCGTTCATGTGAACTTTCATGTGAACAGCAGTTCGTTTCAGCGCTGCTGAATGATTAAAAACGGTTTCAACGACGAAAAGCTATTGTTGATAGCTATTTTTGAAGATGGAAGCCTATGTTTATAAAGCAATAGCATAGTCTGTAATTTTGCTTAACCCTTAAAATGCCCTTTTAATGAGCACTAGAAGATCGAGCAAAATTATGAGTCATAAAGGAAATTTTCTCTTAAGCCCTATTGTTGAGTTCTGGCGCTGCTTCATGAAATGGCGATTCGTTCGCTAAATGTAGTTAAAGGAAACGCGTATTGTAAAAACGTAGCTGAAAAGCTTAGCATGCAAAATCATGCACACACCAATAAAAGCTTAGTACAAATACAAAATAAGCCGACAACGAACGACAACGGAAGACACAACATATAACAAATTTCGCACGTCGAAGCACACAAACATCGATGAACGACGACGACGACCACGAGATGAATCAGCCGCCTCTGCTATTACACCGAACAAATAGTGAAATTTCAAAAATGAAACGATTCTAATTTGGTTAGCCAGATCATCTAAAGCGAACTAATTTGGCTAAACTAACAAATTGACAATCATCTTAATAGATGCTAGCTTAAATGTTTAAAACTTTTAATCAACCCAATGTTTAAAAAGACTGCTTCCATGGAGCGACTAAATTTGCATTTGGGATATTTTCATGCGCATAGAACCGTAATTATGGAAAATAAATTTGGCAACAAGTTTACCTAAGAGGTGTATACGAAAAAGGACCTTCTATTTAAGGCGCTCGTGTCAAGGGTATTCGCTTAGCAGTGTGTTCGATTAGTTGATCCCCTTTACGTCTTCAACTACAATTACGCCAACGATGTCACTCATTTACCGCACTGCTAAGTGACTCATAAAGTGCTGCATTGTTGCGACGCTCGAAAATGTCGTTCAATTAGCGCAGGTATTGCGATTCGACGCATATGTCGAAAATTGCGCCCTCGCACAAGAGGAATTATAATTAGCTGTTGAAACGATGTGCGCCGCTATGAATGGATTCTCGTTTCGGACCGGTTTCCTCGAAAGTCGCTCGAATGAAATTCTTTTCTGTTAGCTAAATTTAAATTTCATTGAACCATATGACCGTGAGCCAATGTTTATTCCCAAAATATTCGTCCACAACCGTGAAAGTTCCACTTTACACGTGAAGTCAAATTTGTTCATTACGCGCTTTTGTGAGTTTGCAATTTATGAAACTCATCTGATGAACTATTAAAATCACAGTTCTAAACGTCCTAACTACTCCCATATTTGGTTCCCTTCTAAGTGACCCAGGACGTAATCATAACCCCGTGAAGGCGGGGGAAGGGAGGGGGTGGTGAAACTTGCATGTGTTTTATGACTGATCGAACTTCGTGCCCACCGATCTTTTTGCTGCAATTCCTCCGGCTTCACCAAGGAGTGAGGGCATTTCCATTTGGGATGGACTTCTGTCGACAAGTGGGGATTTAGTCGGAGCTTTAGGATAAATATTTTCACCAGTACACTTTATGAGAGGCGGGTACACGTCCACAACAACAACAACAAACATTTGAATTACCTCTTCGTATTTGCGATCAGCCTCTTCAGCAATCACTTTTGCCTCATCGACCTGTACTTCGAGGATGTTCGCTCGTTCCTCGTCCTGTTGTGAACGTGTCTCCATCGATTTGCGAGCACTGCACAATGCACAACACATAACACACAAAACATAGCATAACACCGTTCTAAATGCTCTACTCGATCACCGCTGGGCAAACCCTCACCTTTTCCGTCTGAAATTTTGCTGCCTAATTTTATCAAGAAATCAATTAAACTCGAAATTTCCACATTCACAACGAATTTAGCAGTTTCAAAAGGTGCAGTTTATTTTCCGCTTTATTTTTGTCAGAGCTGAAGACGAAATGATGAGGGTGTTCCGGATGGGCGTACGATTTTTTGAAATATTTTTGAAGCAAGCACTTGTGAACGATATAGCACAAGCAAGCGCTCTGTTATGCTTCTTAATTCAGTTTGCATATTTCGCAATATAGCTAGCTGCTTTGGGTTAGAGCACAATTAGCAACTAAACAGCCAACATTGTTACGCTCAGCGACATCTGTGTCCAAATCGCTCGCTCGTCTTCGCATACAAAGGCGGCCCAAAATGAGGGTCTAGTTTTACGAACGACGAATACCACTTTGAAAAATTCTCCCGCTATCTGCCGATAAGGTTGATTCGGTTTAACAACAATTTTATAGGCCTTGCAAGTATATTTTCTTCAATTTTCTTCCGTTCAGTGAAAGGTTTTTTTTTTCAGCGCCGACATGCTAAAAAGTGATTTGCGATCAACAGTGAATAATCTAGAGTAAAAGTGACAATTCCACTTCACGTCAATTTGCAACGGCGTGGACTGTCAACTTGAGCAGAATGAAGTCTTTTTTGGGAAGCTGACTGACGAAAAATTTACTTAAGTAAGCTACGGTTAAGTAAACTACGGTTCTTATTTGTTCTCCGGCTGCGTAAAAAACGAATGTACCTGATACAGGCAGCAAAGGTATAAATAGATTCTGGATAGTATTTTTTTTTTAAAGTAAAAAGAGAAGCGAGCTTGGACACCGATGCTCTCTGGGGGCACTCGACACAAATAAAGCGGATTTTGTTGCGACACGGACGGACCATTTGGTTGGACGAACAGCGGTGCAAATAAGATTGGTGATTTTGTCTGCTCAGTGATAGGCTTTTAGGTAAGAACGATAGACATCATCGTTGCATCTGGGGGCGCTCGTTCTGGCGGTATGGCTGACTTCTCGCCGCCTGCGTTCGACGACATCCTTAGAAGGACGTCACGTCACGCAATTGTTGCTAACCGCTCAGATTCGTCAGCCGTATGTGTTGCCTCTTCGAGTTTTTCAGTAGCCAATTTCAAACGTTCTTCAGCTCTCTCGAGCTCTTCCTCCAGAAGCGTCATACGACGATTCAAAGCGGCTACCTCTGCCTCGGCCTTAAATGCGCTTTCCATGCTATCTTGCCACCCACATTAGCAACACCAATACGAGACAATATTTATTTTTCTTCAACGTAAGACAACCTTGAAAATCCATTCGATCAAGCACATGGCCATGGGAAATTCGATCCAAAAATTTAGAATAATTGCAATTTTCTAGGCATAAAATGGTGATGCTTGAGAGTAAAGATGAACAGGACGGATGAAAATCCGTTAGGCTGTGTGCTCATGCGAACGCTTTTTCTTGATTGTCTGAAATGTGTCGAATAGGAGTTGCGCACGTTTCCAAAACAAGAACGATCATTCATGCACGCAAACGCTCATGAAGATTCTGATCGCATCATATTTGTTGATGGAGTTATGCGCTAACTTCTATTCAACGCCGCATATGCATATGAACTGTTCACCTTTGACGTGCCTCAAATTTGCTTCCGATTGAAATCGTTCATATAAGCACGTTGTTAGCATAATTAAGAAGCTCGTCATCGATGAGCATCTCATATGCTCTAAGAATCTCTTTTACCACTCCTACTTCTTACGGCTTTCACTGACTGTACAATATGCACGTTTTGAAGCGCTTCTGGTTGGAAACAACGAATGGAATTGAAAGTTTTTTTTTTCGGATACAACATAAATTTTTCGAGCACCTGAGGTTGTTTCATGTTGATTATTCAATAGGCGAATCAACTGCTCAGAATGTTTCTAAGCCACCGTATAAGCGTTCTCAACGGCACTTTGTGCAGTCAGATAATGGAGGGGGGACGGGGAAGGGAAGAGGAAAGAATTGCGAAATCATTAAATTTTTACTAAAAAGATAACAGCATTTTCTACAAACTGTCAATCTCCATAGTTGGTGAATTGACAGCTGATAAAATGCTCTTACCACGATGTGCTAGAAGTTAAAAATGTGCGCATTTGTTATGCTAGAGTTACCTTTCTTGGTTTCATTGAAAATGGATTGCATTTTAAAATCTATACAAAATTTTCGAAAGATTTTACACATTTTTTCACTTAGAGCACATCGTAAAGTGTGATGCTAGCACTCGATCTAAGCACGAGTGCCAGGCAACAACGTTCGTTACCGTTCAGCCTCATCGGCAGCCTTAGAAGCTTCTTCTAGCTTCGCGGTCGCCACTTTTAGACGATCTTCGGTTCGCTCGAGATCCTCCTCCACAAGCACAATACGTCGATTTAATGCTGCTACCTCAGCTTCAGCCTGAAGCTCTTTTTGGTTCGTACTTAACAACTATGCCTATACTACTATAAAATGCTCTATTGCAAAATTCGAATACGAATAAACCGAGAAGTGATCCTTCCTCTCAAATACTGCCGTCCACTTTCGACACGAATTTTTTTCTTTTCTCACGTTTAAATTTACAATATTTCTTTTCAAGACGTCATCATGAGTAATGTTATCTTCCTGTCTCTCCTTCTCTCTCCAACTCTTCGCTTTGTCTCGCTCTCTCGCTGATTCATGCTTGAGCGCATGCACAGTCGATTTACTCGTTCGCTCAAAAACTAATAAGCGCGATGTCGTTCTTGTTTATCATATTTCACATCGCGCAATCCACGTATTTATTTGATCGCAGAATACATGCTATTGTCAATAGTGGTGCGCCTATTCGTTAAACTATTGCCTAAACTGTTCGTTGAACGGCCAAAATAAATTGACATATTGCGGACAATTCAATCTATTCTCTTAAATCTCTTATGTGACCGAGTTTATTAATTTGTATATTTGTCATAGAAACTTCGATTTAGATATCAGCTTATTGGTAATTGTTCAAAAAATTCCGTATTAAAAATACGAATCAGTAAATAGATCTGATTAAAGCACGCAAACACTGATTTTATAAAAGGCTAATCTAGAAGCGGTTAAGTGATGTTCACTTGGAATACTACGCGACTTTTTTTGCCATATAACTTGTAGCAGAAGCAAGTAATACCGAAACGTTTTGCGTTGATACTAAATGCCAAAAATCGAACGCTTTTCAAATTCGCATCAATCAATTATTTAAATCCTCTTGTCAAATCTGCTCGCTCAAATTGCCATTCTCAACTGCATTCATGAAACGACTATGATGCTGCAAACGATGGAAATATTTTAGCACGACGTAAACAGTGTGAAGTTTATCATCACGATCGATCGGGCTAAATAGAACGGCAAAGATCGGATAAGAAGAGTGAAGGTGATAAGATGGTGTGGAATGAATGCGAATGAGTGTACGCATATGCTTGATCGATGACAAAATGATCGCCACGTTAATGGTTCATTGCATGTGGCATCAATGATCACTCAGAGCAATCAAAGTTCGTAGTTAAAATGTATTTCATTCTGAAAGACCTAGTATTCGTGCTTATCTAAGGTCCAGTATCTTCGCTTAACTGCCTAGAACTATTAGCTCAAAGTTAGCCAAATACATTGCTATCCTGATTTCTATAGATAGTATCCCTATGAATGAACAGGGAATATTAGTTGAAGTTAAATATGTATATATATCTTGCTCTTACAAGTAATAAAACGAGGAAAATGAAACCCTCGCTTTAATTGTTAAACAAAACTCTCGACATACATTAAAAAGTTGCTTTTCAAACGATCATGTAATTCAGGTCTTTTTGAGAATTTAAATTTTCAGCATCGCTTAACATACATACGCTAAACGAAGCACATATTAATATCCGAATAAACCCAAAACGCTCAACATAATTTCAAATTCGAATAAGTTTAATACGCATGTATTTAAGAGTTTCGACAAGGTTTATTGGGAAGGTTATCGGCTTAACCGATAGGGCGCTTCACAAGAGAATATTTGAAGGATGGTGTGCTGTGTATCGATACAATTGGCTGGGATAGGACGCCTGAAGGTCGCCTTGAAAGTGAATGAGTGTCCTTCATTGCAGCTGCACAATGCATAAAATTTTCATGTGAAATTAGCTTTGTGGTCTTTTTGCAATAAAAATTGTAACGTCAAACTGTTGAGTGACATCGAATGAGTGTGGCAAACAGAATGCGCAAAAAAACTTCTGATAAAAACTCGTTATCACTTCTGATAATGTGAAGCAAATTTACTCCGTGTATGGTCTCATTAGTGCAAGCGTTTGAAAAATACCAGCTCTTACGCTACGATTCGAACGGAATTGATGCATGGAAGTTTATTTTTCTTATATGAACCAAGAATGTTTCCAGTGAAGTGTACATGTTTTACGTTGCCAATTAAGCGCTCCTACTCATTTCGCATAACTTCATCGCTCTACCAATGTAGCTTCATAAAAAATAACCCCCCCCCCCCCCCCCA
>JPKZ01001912.1:210225-230168 GCA_000803305.1 Toxocara canis
CTCCCTTCATCCTCCAACTACGCCTATAGTTCTAAGCATTACGTAATGCGAGTTGAAGCATTTGGTCGTTGTAACAACTTGCACTACATAATGCGATGCAATAACTTGCATTAGGCATCATGCATCAGTGTGTTGTGCGTGTGAAGATTGCTTACGCGCATGGAATGATGCCCTATCGATTCCCATTTTCAAACGCTCTCTATGTTGCGCTCATTTTTCTGACTTCCCTTTCGCTCGCATTATTTAATCTACCTAACCATATACACATATATAAGTCACTCACTATAATAAACGATATAAGCGGTTATTTGAAAGAGGGGAATTGTGCGGAGAGATGGAGTGCAGAATGAAAATTGTGAACTTAACAACAAACAGTCGAACAATTTCATCGATTTAGTCAATTTGAAACTCAAAAAAATAAACGGATCCATTTCGACAGAAATATCATTAATTAATGAGCAATGAAAGGAGAGACATGAAAAATAAATTTTAAAAATAAATAAATAAACAGATGAAGTCATCCAGTTATTCAGCTTTGGTGCCTCTAATTGTGCGTTGATCGCTGCTTAAAGACGATCTCCGCTCCAATGTGCATTGAAAAATTTGGAAAATCCCAGAAAATTCTCTTTTCGTTGGACGTATATTGCAAATGCCGCTAAGGATTAAAAATAAGAAAAGAAATGAAATTAATTTGATTACAAAATGAATGATTCCCAAAAAAAAAAATAGTATTATTTGAAAACACTAAGCGCCAACAGTGCAAAAGTCTTCAAACAAGTGCAAAAGAATCGAAAGCATCGCAACATGTGAAATAGTTCAATACTCGAATCTTGCAGCAGGTTGGGATATTTTTAAAAAAAATAAGCGCATCGTTGGAATAAAGTATTTTAAAAAAATGCGTATTGCGTTTGAATAACTTCATGAAAATTATAAATATACGTGCGCAGAAGATGCAACCGAACTACGACAAAAATAGCTGTCTACTACCTTAATACCTTAAATTACCACTTTTCCACAATTTAGAATTATGAAGAAATTTACGAAAATTTGTGATCGACTTCAAATACATATAATTTCAACACCCCCCCCCCCCCCTACGAAAAAAAAATCGCAATCTCTTCAACTTATCTCATTGAAAACTTTCCGCTAATATCGCAAAAATTTAGCTTATTTCGAAGCAAAAGATAAAAATTGATAAATAACGAAATGGATGCCTCAAGTTAATTGTTTCGGTGAAACGAATGTCATAAAATTGCAATAAATTCGTTAATTAGTTTTCTGAACAATGCAAAAGACAACAAAAATCAATAGAAAAAAAACGGAAATAAAAAAAGGCCTACATCTTCACGTTTCTTGCGCTCCTCCTCAAGAAGTCGTTTCACCTCATCAGCCTCATCTTTGGCTGCTTCGGCCTCCTCACGGGCCTGTCGCATTTTCTTTTTAAGTACATCGAGCAATGAGGTTTGCTGCGCTCCAGCTTTCTCAGCTTTCGACATTTTGACAGCTTTTAGTGGTGTCGATCAACAGTTAACAACAACAATTACGCTTCTCCTCAAGGAGGTGAAAAAGTGAGAGAATTGAATTAAAAGTAGGTAATTCGAAAGAGCCGATTTATCGATGTATGTGTCTGAAAGGAGGGCGGGTGTGAGCGGATCGGCTTGACAGGACAGCGTGCACGGATGACAATGCACGTCGATGATCGAAGCAACAGCACGGACGAGAGATAGCGGCAGCAGGAGCACTGTGTGTCACTGGGGCTGATTGCAGCGTAAAAGTAGCCCGAATAGATGGAACGTTGTGGGCGTACAGAACCAGGCAGGTAGGCACGTTTGTGTTCGTAGGTTACGTGCACCAACAAGAGATCACGTTATGTAGCGGCTAAACAAGCTTTCAACCAACCAGTCCCTGGTATGGGACTCTAGCCGAGCCTCTTACAACTAGACAGCAATACAACGTCGCCAATGCAGACGGGCACTTGAGCTATGCAGCTGCGACAACAATAGTCGAATCTGATAGCTGAGTTCTAGCTGCAGCTGAGGTTGAAGCCGGTAAGACGTAAGTGCTGCTTCTTTCCTTTGAGAGCAGTCTCGGCTGCCACGCTAGCGCGCACCGCTTTCACTCTTCGTAGTTCTAACGAGCTGGTTGGTTCGGTTTAGTTAAGGCGTGCTCTCTGCAGCGAGGGCAAGCCCAAATTGTAAGCTTCTTTCTGCGTCCCTCTCTCTCGCACTCTGTGTGTAGATAGTGACACACAATAACGCGTACAGTTCGACTGGAGGACGTTAGGCCCTTCCTTCACCTTAGCGAATGCTTAACAAAACATTCAGCACAACTATTGATTGTCCTTAACCCAAAAGAGAAACGACTCCAATAATTCGTCCACAAAGTAATTACTGGACCTGAGTGGCACCTGATAATTATCGTGGAGCTTGAAGTTCAGGACCTACCGAACTGCAGAAACGAATGTCGGAGTCAGCCGACGGAGCACAACCGGACAAGTAGGGTGGCGCCTGCGCTTGCGCTTACACGATCGTGACTCAGATGCCCAATGTGATGGCTACTAAAAGCGCGCTGCTGTGAACGCACGCTTGTCTGCTGATTCAATTTCGTGCGCGCTTGCCACAACGTCCAAATCTGGTCCGGGCGCGTCAGCAATGAGTCGTCAAAACGGCACTTCGGCTACGAATATGGAATTCGCTCGAAAAGCAAACGCAATCCCTGAATCAGGGGAAAGAGTGGCGATAGATGATGGGGCACTTTGCGACTATGACAAGATAGGCGAGCGGTGGGTCAGCGATAAAACTGAGCTGGAACTTTGCTCCTCGCACAAAAGGCGTTTGCGAGATGGAAGAGGATGGATGGACAAGTCAAACACACACACACAGACACACTGAAGGCGCGGGACACCAACAGCCACCAACTCAAATCGAAATTCCTACTATGGTGCGACGTTTCAAGAACGAAGGCAATATGCGACAGCCAGGCGTACTCGGCAACACCAAGCGAACCACAGCGAACACACGTCACGCAAAGATGTATACAACGCTGAAATATGTAAGTGCGCGAGGATGGTTTAGGAGAACAAACATTCGAGAAAGAGGGTGGAATTTTGTGTGATGCGCAAAGACTTATGTCCGCTAAAGAAATCAGAAAAGAAAGTGGATGACCGACAAATTTGTAAGCGAGTGAGATTTTCGTCACGAAAAGAGAACGAATATGGCAGAGATAAAAAGTAAGTAAGAAGCCATAGTAAATTTGAGAGATAACAGAATGTTAGGGGTTTAATGAAGAAAGAGAATGATATGGGAGGAGTCTAACGTCAGTGACCAAATATGTTGCGCCGCCTGTTTCAGCATTGCTAGTTGTGTGCAACAAAAATTTAGTGCACTGCAGCGCAGTGCAACAAAGAGTATCATGCAGTGTGCAGTGCATCAGAGAGTGCAATAGAGTGCAATATGGGTGTCCATTGTTGAGAGACATCCGCGCATCACTATCACTATTACCACACGGGTGTCACTTGCTAATCACTTTGTACCCTCTCCAGTTATATGTGTGCGAAACAAATGAATATTTCATGATAAGGACGAACTTATTAGCAAATATGGCTGACGAAAACGTTTCGACTTTTCCACTTACTATCCTCGTTTATCGATGATTTCTCCAACATATTTTGAGCAGATCACATTCAGATCAGCAGTCTTAAAACCAAATACACCAGAAATACTATTTACGTTAAGCACTGTGTAAAGAGGGCTGAATTTGATACGAACGATTTCTTTGCCTAATTTTTTTTTTGTTCTTCTGAACTTCAGCTATCAGTTTTGTTGGAAAATGTTTTTTCAAAATTTTTCAAAATCAATCTATATACTTTTTTTAATAAATGAATCCTTGTATTCATATTTTCTACCACAAAACTAAAGCCTATTATATATATATATATATATATATATATAGACACCAAAAAAAACTAGGGAAAAAGATGTGATACGTCACACTTCAATGCATAACGATGATTGCTCATTGGTATCGGAAGGTGAGCCCCATATTTGTCGTATGTACTTCAAATAGTCTTTATATGAGTCGCTTAAGTGATGCGAAAGAATTTCGAACTGTGAAAGCGTTTTAGTTGAGAGGCACATTCGACAATAAAATGTTTTGTTCGACTCTGTTCGCTTTAGCTTCTTCTTCGCAGACCCACTTCACTACTCACTCACATACAACAGCAAGAGGTCCCTATTGTAAATAGAATAATTCGCAATCTTTGACTTAACCCTTTCCCCTCACGCACCGCTTTCCTCCTCCAGTCTATCAGCTCCTCCCTTTCATGTCCTATTCAATCCCCTTTCCCCTCACGCACCCCCTTCCCGTCCAGTCTATCAGCTCATCCCTCTCCTGTCCTCTCCAATCCCCTCTCCCCTTCTCAACATCCTCATCCCTCTCAGTTTAATTAAAGTGTCTGCATAAAAATAGATGTTTTTAATGAAGTTTCTGCAACATTTGAAAGCATTATTACGCGGAGTAAAATTTGTCGAAAAACAAACGTTGAACGCTTCAACTAAAGTTGATCGAAAAGCTAATCAATAGCAAAACGACTACTTGTTGGGTGGGAAAAAACTGCTAAGTGTACTGGAACGATTGGGAAAGATGATCAACTAAATAGTACTTTCGTTTTGTATTCTGCTCAATAGTTCGTACTAATTGATTCGAACTTTGCTCATTTTTCTTGAACCGATAATATGAATTTTGATCATGATGTTCTTTTGTGGAACGAATTTCTTAAAGAAGCGAAAAGAAGGCGGAGGGGCGACTGAATAAGTAAGTTACTTCTCCGAAAAGGGAAGACTGAATAAGCTAGCTACTTGCCAGAAGAGGAAAGTCTGAGTTAGCTAGCTATTTACCCGTAAAGGGAACAATGAGTAAGCTAACTACTTGCCCGAAAAGGGAAGACTGAATAAGCTAGCTATTTACCCGAAAAGCAAAATCATTGGACTTCAGAAACACAATTTTAAAGGAGTGGGATTAATGTACCCGGAATTTTACTTTAGACCGAAAATTCTTCATAGATGAATACAATACGTTTACAGTATTCTATAACGTAGTGTGAATCGATTTTATAAAACTTAATTAGTCGAACAAATATCTTTATGAACCGATAGCTGTGTTGTCTCATGGGTAAATATATAGCAATAAATTGTTTGCGATTGCGATTGCGAGAGCCGCCTATGCATGATTGGCGCATGCCCACCATCAATAACCACTTGCTATTAGTGCTTATGGCTCCTTTGAGTATAGCAAGCCTATTAAAGTTTGTAGTGGTGAAGATTTTTTGGCATATTTGAGGAAGAATTATGAGTAAATGGTACTTTAAAATTGCCTGACTTGGAATGAATAGAAATCCACAATTTACAAATTACCGAATCGATATCTTTGTTCGGCAAATAAATTAATTCAACACTATTTATTCATTAAAGACGATGTTACAAAAGAAATGCTTAACTCTAAGAATATCTAATTCAGAAAATTCAATAAAAATAAATTCGACTCGATACAATCCAGTGTAAAAGTAAAAATAGTTGGGAAATGAAGTTGAACGGAAGTGCGTAATGTAATGCGCTGCATAACTCAGGTAAACGATGTCGTTTCTAATTTCTATAACTTGATTGCATTTGCTCGATGCATTCATTAGTTAAATCTTCTGAGTCTATATGGAATTTCGTAAGAATTATTTCTTCGAATTAGCCGAGGCTTGCGCAGTATACGTAATCGTGAGAGTGATAGAACTGCACCGGAATGTGTGCTAAACTAGGATTTAATGAAGCCAAGAACTAGATGATAACTGAGCCAAGCACTGAACGCTAACTGAGCCGAGCGCTAGATAACCAAATTCGAATCGCCTGTCGGGTGTCAAATTGAGCAACTCAGACAAGAAGATAAAATCTTGTCGGCAACGATCTGCGTTCAGTTCACAATATATGCATTTCACTGCCAAATGCCCTCCCTGAAGTGCATTCAGTCACTCTCCCTCTCACACTAATGATGCCGAACATTCTTAGAGATTATTACTCCAAAAATTACCTTCTTACCTTCTTGCTTACAATTTGAAGGTTTTATTGCTTTTTTTTTGTTTTTCAGAAGCATGAAAGAGTTCAAAACAACTCTTAGACGACATATTGAGAAAAAAACGGGTGGAAAAAGACTACATCGATATTTTCACTCCCTCTCTCTCTCTCTCTCTCTTCCTCTCCCTCTCTCATTGTAATATCGTAAAGATGGCAAACTCTTATTTACTGAATTAAAATTAAAGGTCATACTCGATCGTTATTAAGTGATTAGAAGCGACGAAATTTCGCTTGTAATTTGCGTAATTTTAAAATAAATGATCAGTAATTGGAAAATGATTTTAGCAGTGAATCGCCACCTACCAATGATTAATGATTCGTAAGGAAAAGCTTAGTGGTTTCGGATGTTATTCCTTCAGCTCATTTGAAAAAAAAAAATCAATTCAAAGAAAAAATTCTTCGGCCTAAATACTTATCACTTATGGGAAGAATATGGGCATTTTTCTTTTCAAAAATTCAAGCACAACATTTAATGGCGTTGAAATTCTTAAAGATCCATATGTATAAGTGTGAAGACTCATATACGTTAAGTGATTTGTCTAACAAAGAATATTTTTGAAAAAATCTTCGTAAATTTTTTCGGCTCGTTTAATAACGTTTTAAAAACTCGTCTAATTGCGTCATATGTTTTCATTGTAAGCTAAAGTGAGTATGCGCTGACGCGTGCGCTTTTTTCTTTGCTTCACTTTTTTTCGCAAAGCACATCAACTAACTAATTTATGGAAATGTTTGTTCGTCAACGCAAAACGACACATTCTCGATGTGGCATTCAATTCGAAAAGATATCACTATATGTGAACAATACCGCGTCATAACTTCAAAAATCAAATATTCTCGTTTCAAGACCAGAAAAAAAAACGAAAAGCACAATTGCAATTTTACGATTGAAAATGACGAAAATGTTTCACTTTTTATGCTCTATGTGTCCTAGTCGAGTGACTTTAAATAATTTATTTATATGGGATATTTTTAGCCGATATATTCAGTCCAAGAAGATTATTTCAAACTTTGGACATATCATCGAGCAAAAATAGGCGAAGCGTTGACGCCTTACTATTTGGATCGTTCGGATTTTTTAAAACGTATGTTGATAAAAGGTTTCTTATATTGACGTAGTCCTAGTCGTCTCAGTGGATTTATTTGTCGATGATTCGCTGAGGCCAACAAAAATCTTCTTAATTTTTCGACGAATCGTTGGGCGTATTTTTTTTTATTGATTTTCAAACGTTCACGAAAATGTTTCACTAAAAATGATAGCAGAAAAGAAAATTTAATTTGCAATTTTTATGAATTCATTTGTACTCTCTTCATTAGCCGTAGTATTTCGAAGGCTTCTAAAATAAGATTCCAATTTTTTTTTCAAGTAAAATCCAATAAGTCCAGTTTTTTACATACCGTTTTGCATATATCTTGGTAATTGTAAATGTTCGCCAAATATTAGTCATATTAGCCGTCTGTAAATATCATCTCGTCGATCTAAATCGCGATATTCGTCTCACATATTCACAAGAGTGGAACAAAGAAAGGCAACATGCGCTGAATCAGCTGGAATCTCATCTCTATCGAGCAATTCTGAATCATTCGACTCGAACTCTTAGCGCAGCAATCCCCTCCCCTCTCCCCCTCCCTATCCCCCACCCCCTTTTCTCCCTCTTAAGTGTGCAAGTGTTCGATGTTGATCGTCTCAACACAAAAATCCTCAAAACGTCCATTTTACTATCAAGAAAAAAACGACAAATCAAAACATACACTTTTGGAGAAACCCTCATCAAGGAGTAACTCATAATCGTGAGTTATTTTATTGTTTCCAGGTCATATGCTATGATTGCTTAAAGTGTAGAAGCAAAATGCTATCTGTGATGCACATATGCTCATTATCGCCCACGTCAATCGCTGACATAGGCATTCTAGCATACTGAATTGTTTATTATAAAATCTCAGGTAAACGATTTGATGTTATCGATTTTAGGCTCCAATTTGAGAAGCCGTATTTAAGACTTTAAATGTCTCGCCTATCAAACAACAAGTGATTCTCTTAGAAATTCTCCTCAAAAATCGTTGAATTCAAATCTTTTTTTTTTTTAAATCTCAAATTGATGAAATTTTGAACGCTATGTGTGGGTAGGTGATATATGTTAGTTAGAGATTGAGGTGGAGAGACAACAACTAGAGATCAGCAGCAGCTAGGTAGCTTGTATGCATGTTGGATGAACGAAGCGAGCAGATTACACAAAGCTGCGGCTAGTGACAGCTCAGCTAATAGCACTAGCATTCCATAGGATTGTTCTTTCTCGGCTGTAGCTAGCAAATTCTAGCTCTAGCTCTCGATGTTTAACGCCTACTCATCGTTCACATTCACCCACCACTCCTCAAGCTCCATCCAACGACCACACGTACGTCAGCGCATCAGCGTCACAACGATACCAAGAATTTTGTGTGGGCAAAAACGAGCGAGCAAGCTTATGTGTATAAAAAAGATCGACTGCACTAGGCAACACGCAGCAGCTGCTGCTGCTGCTTCACTCAACTCTCAAAGCGTTGAGGTGGATGTCTTACAGTTGCGGCACCCATCAAATCGTCGATTCAGTGACATGAAAACTGGGGGTGGAGAGCACGAACGCATGAATTTTGGACAGTTCAGTGTATGGATTTGTTGTTATCATAAGGATGAAAGGTATTGAAAAGCGAACACGGAAATGTAACTAGTGTTTCACTCAGCCTTAAACGTTTCTAAACAAAACGGCTGCTAGATAACCGATGGCACTCAATCCAACGAACGGCTGATTCATGAAGTCATAGATAGCCAGAACTACTACTGGACGACAAACTAGATACGCATAAGGCATTCGGGTTAAACTGTTTGTTCGGGATGAGGATTTTAAATAACTTTATTTAAATGAAGCTTAGCCCATTACAAAAGTATTTTTAAGTTAAGAATGAATGAAAAAAAATAACTTCTTTTCTTAGCGCTCGTTTTGTTAATGATTTAAAAAGTATAACAAAGCAATGAATGCTGTCATCACTTCTATAATGGTTTTTGTTGTTATGCGACTATCGGCTATGTTATTTTATGTTTAAAGAGGAACAATGTTAATGTGTCTATGGAAAGCAGTTGAGGATATCGAATGCTCTCAGTCGGTAAAGTACAAACACGAAAGCGATGTAATGCAAACTCGCTAGTAAAGAGACACAAACCGAACAAAAGTGCCATCATATTGTGCTTGCGAAGCGAGGAGGATCGTCGAGTCGGACCGGAAAATAAAGTTAAACAAATCGACTCCATAGAGGGGTCGATAATACATAAGTAAAACTTCCAATGCTACGCTTTCCTGCCTTGTTTATATCAGGATATACTATCTCATCTTTTGTCTTCCTTGATTAAACATCTTTACTTATGTATATCTCATCAGTGCGAAAAAATTAAAAAGCGAAATTGCAATGTCATTTAGATGACCTATATACCACAGATGAATATACGGTTAGATTTTAAACATTTTTCGCTATACGAGAAACGAATGACTCAGAATGGAAACGAAAAAGGTCCAACAATGGAACCGTTGTTAAACAAATCTCACTCGTTTTCGACCATCTACAAACAACGAACTATTTTTTCGTTGCTCTGATTATCGTCAAGAATTTGCGACAATTTTATGTGTCGTTAACTTTTATGAGTTTGTACTTCAAGCGACAAAACTTCTTTCACTGACATTCTGTTTTTATTGAACCCCAAATTAGGGGAACTGTGTTAAAGTATTGGGGGGGGGGGGGGAGGAATACTTAGAAACAATTAGTAGGTCATTTTACGCAATTGAGCTTTTCATGAAAAAATATTGAAAAAAAATTATGCATTTAACCTTGCCCATCACTTGATGCGGGATAAGTAAACTTTTGAAAATCGAAAGTACAAGCCTTGATGTCTTTTGCTGGCAAGGGTACTACAAGTAGGTCCTAAAATTATCGTATAGAATCGAACACAATCCCCAACTTGTAAGAAAGATAGAGATTCAAGTACCAATTTCAGCCATTTCGAGTACTGAACTAGCTGCACTATATCCTTGTATGGGAAATTTGTTGAGGAAAAATGTTGGAATTTTTTTTCCCCTAAAAAAAGTTTCGACGAATTGAACGACTAGCAGATGCCATATATAATAAACTATCAACGTAATGCATCGAGCAAATGAATCGTACCTCTTGTACTTTCTTCTCTTTCTCTTCAAGATTCGAGTTCGCGACTGAGAGGTCTTCCTGTGCCTTATCGAGATCGTTTTCGGTCTGCATCATCTTCTTTTGGGTGTCACGAAGTTCTTCTTCAATACGTTCCAACTTGTCGGTCATTTGTCGTACCTTTTCTTCGGCGGCATCGGCACGATCCAATGCATTGTCCTTAAATTACGATATTTTGTTGCTAATTTTGAAAGCATTTTGAAGCTCCTGATTGACCACAATGCTTGCAACTGAACACACTCTTTTAAACCAGCTGTTTAGAAGGACCAAATATTTATTTTTAAATGCAATATATATTAAGCGATTAATGTTTTGTTAGGTGTCTACAGCATAGCTAACAGTGCGAATATATAACCATATACATATGCTGTAGATTTTATATAGAGAATAAAATAGAAATATTGATAGCACCCGTTTCAGTTAGTAATTTTTTCGATTAGGTGAACCGATTGTAGTATCACATATAAGCATATAGATAATGCCACAGCTATAAGCAATAGCAAATTCAAAACAATTCAATTGTTGATTAATTTAATTTGCTCAAAAATTTCACGGTTAATTTCATTCTTGTTTCTTTAAGTTCTTTTCGTTTGACTCTTAACAGAATTGTCGGATTATATAAGTTCGTCGACTACGGTAATTTCTTCATACGAATACACAGCGGAGTCAAAAAGCGAGCAATCATTGACTGTATTCAATAAATGTTTTCGTGGCAAGACTTTTAACTCCTTTTGTAATTTTATGCTTTTCCAAGGCCATGTCTTTGTCAATATAATTAATTAACCCACAAAACAAATGATACATATTGCAACTCGGTAAGGCGATCAAACTGAACATTTCTGAGCACTATTTGTGGTGGTATAGTCGATGGTATTGCTAGCACACTACAAGTATTTGTAACTACGTTCTCTTCTGGGACAGAGTCGGGGATAAGTTTAATAAAATCGGCAGATGGTTGGTTGAAAAACAAGTTTAAGGAACGTTCCAGTTTTCACTTTCTTGAATACCTTCTTAAATAACACTCAAATGCGACTAGACTATGGTACGATTTCGTTTAGCAGTTATTAATTCAGTTGCTAATTCAGTGTTAGCTCAGTTGCTAATCAGTGATGTAATTGGTGTAAGTAGTCCATAACTTCCATACGCCGAGCAAACGCAAAATTGTGTTTGGTTTAGCGCCTCTTACTCGTTACTTTACTGGTGAGGATTATTCTCGAAAGGCAAATCATTTAAATTGTGGTCGAACTGAATTTGCTGAAAGTTGTTTTGAAAAATAGATATTTCAACAATTTATAGCCTGACAACCTAGTTCTTCGAGTTTATACTCGTTACATAAATTCAGAATTTAAAATACATAACAATTAGTAGATGCCCTCGTTGCTACTTATTTGCTTCGATTCTTTTGAAAGGGCAGAAACGATGTTTTTGATAAAGGTGATATGCATCCAAACAAAAACGTTTTGCGTTGTGTAGGATTGTGTTTATGTGCAATATGTTTACGCATCGCGTGGGATAAATGATCTCTTAGGGTCGCCCTTAGGTAGGCACCGTTGATCGGTAGGTTGGTGGTGGCTGAGATAGAATAACCGACGGTGTAATACATCTCGATCGCCGACGCAAAGAATGGTTGGCTAGAGCTAAAGCAAAACGCTTTACACCTATCTAACCCGTTCAGCACTTCACATTGAGATATTTTGATCAGCTAACGCTTTAAAATGCCCCTATATCGCAATATCGCTTACTGAACAACTATTCAGCCAACTTTTTCATTTTTCTTAAATTATTAAAAAATTCCATCAAGCGTTCCAGTGACAAACGTTGACAAATAGTCTATAGATTACTTAACTGTTGTAGTAGAGAACAACAAACATTCGGTTTATTGAATGATTCTGACCATATCTATATGAACCATTGTAAAGGTCACTATTACGAACACATATGTCGTTGAGGCTATCTACTGTGTGTATGGGAAAGGCTCTGTGCCAAACGTAGTACAGATTTAGATACGTTATGGCTTGATTCTATGAAACAAGCACTCACTAATTACTGAGCTAAGCGCTGAACATGGATATATGACTCATAGATAGTATGACAAGGAGATATAACATTTTTGGTTGAAGCATTCATTCGAAAATTGCAATCTCTTTGATTGTTGGGAAGTTGTAAAGGTGCCAGCTCACTGAAATAGTTCGCGTTTTCTATCATCCCCCCTAAAACGATATGATAAACGTTCGAAAACCAAATGAAGAATGCCTAGCTACGGAAAAAGATTCTTTGCTTAACTCGTGATAAAAAGTTGCTTTTTGTGCACACACCGGATTGAGGGAGAAATGGGGTGGAACTGCTGGCAACAAGTCTTCGGATTTGTTTTCCCAAAATTACCAGTCTCTCGTTCAGGAATTCACATCCCCAATTGTCATTAATGCATTATATAGATGTGCGGTTCTGCTTTTTAGGCATTGTATTTCGCTACTAGGAAGTGAACGAACTTAGGAGCAATTAATTCCTCTGGCCTAACTTTACCGCTTTTTTAAGAAAAATATTTGCCATTTTCATCTATAAACCCATGGGTCGTTTCTTGATTTTATTTAGGATTACTCTCGATGCCATTGGTTTACGCTTACCGATTTTCTCGTGCAAATTTTTCTGATTTGTGAGCAAATTTTTGAAGATATTCCCGAAAATTTACTACATTTTAAATTTCAAAAAATTCTCAGAAATTTTTCATGCTATTTTCCGACAAGCGAAATGGAATGGAGTTAGCTGACGACAGCTTAAATACAGTGCTTCAATACTGTACGAATTGTGGTTTTGATTGTTTGAGAAAATCGTCGTTTTTTCATGTTCCGTTTTTTAAGACAGTCACAACAAATAGACGTAGGAATGACGCAGATGGAGAAATCGTATTATATTGAAAACTGCCGAAAACAGCTCCCTCGTGTCTCTTTTTCAAATTTGATCACGTCTGCCACAAAGGCGGGGATTCGCAGACCTACCCCCCTCGTCAAAGTGGTTCTGCAATGGTTTCGCATATAATTTCATTCGACCCTCTCAATTTCGTTCCCTAAATTAGACGTCTATTGTAGGCACCATTTCGTATAACCTTCTCAAATTCAGTTCCACTGTTCCACTCCTTGAATGCTTAGCTCTACCTATACGAAGTATTACAATCGCTGAGGTTTGAAACCGGTCGTTTATGGAAATTTATATGTGAACAGTCAAAAACAAACCTCATTAACAGATCGCATCACAACGAAGAATTAATTATCCCTTACGGTAGGAGCTGCTAGAATTTAAAAATGAAAAGCACGCATTATACTTCTTTATTTGTGGCTTATAATTCAGCTTTAAAGAAGCTGGTTACCTTATGAGTCGAAAGGCTAAAACAGTTTCGAAAACCTACGATATAGTGTTTGTTTGAAATTCATATAATTTCATCAATTGTCACTATATTTTTATATTCAATTTTTCATTTGTTGATTAAATTTTTTAAATCTTTAGCTAAACAATACAAATCTACTCATTGTTGTCGATAGATACTAAAGGTGAATGATTTAAAAAAAACAAACAAACAGATACTCCTTTTCAGTGTATTTCTCAACAAATCGACTTTTTCATGAATATAAATTTGAGAATGAACGAAAATTCCATCTTTCTCGCTTATCGTAGGTCAATTTACGCTCTACGCACTTTTCTAGACAATCTTTAGCTTTTTTTGTAGGTCAACAATTTCTCTAATATGTTCGCCAACAACGAAATATTTCTATGATCAAAAATTAGAATCAAAACGAAATGATTCCATTCATATCATTAGCGATTGAGAAGAACTCTTTAAATCATAAAGAATTTAAACATAAAAAAGAACGCTATTTAAATTGACGCATTCGATACTCAAAAATGATTAACAATTCAAAAGAAAAGAAATCCAACGAAAAAGTGTTTTGAAATGAAAGAACGTTCTCGATCGTACGAAAAGAAATGTTCGATTTTCATTGTGATAAATTGATCGCTGAAAATCAATCAATTATATAAAAGAACGTTTTATAATTAAACAAACGAAAAAAAAACAACAAAATGTCGACTTTTAAAAGTTCACAATTATAGTACAATTGATTCAATGAGAGTATTGTGAAAATTTCCACTCAATTTCAACGATGATTTTTCTTAAAAAGGTTGCTGTTTTCGTTGGAAAATTTTTCTACGATATTTGAAAAAGAATTTTTCAGTTTTTTAGCGAACAGATTTTGGATAAAATAAACCGTTCTGCACAAATACAAACGTTTACTGTGTTCATAAATTATCGAAGAAAGAAATAATATGATGTGGGAAAATAATTACTAAAAGCCGAACACTTTTTAAAAATCTATTTTTCACAAGTGTGTGAACTTATAAAATACAAGTAATTAGATTTGGATTATTTCCAAAAATTATGTGACTCAGAAGCGATATAAATTAAGCAATCAATAAAATTCAGAAATATTCAATAGTCGAATGATCAAATATCCCACCTGAACACCTGATCTATGAGTCACGCAAAACGAGCGAATATAATTTTCAACATAAAAGTCTCCCATCTTAGTTTTAAATCTTCCACTGTTCAGTCGATGGGCGTTGTTAAAGAATCGCTCATTTTACAGTCAATGGACATTATTAAAAAATATTTCAGGTAAAAATTTTTCCCAAATTCTAAAAGTTTGGAGAAAAGTTCAAAAAATTATCGTCCATCTAATCGAGATTTTCCGGGTTTTAATGAATAAGAAGAGAAAGAATTTTTATGATAAAGAATTATCAAAAGGATAAATTCGTCAAAAATTAATCACCATCGAGTTTCGTCATTCGCGAAATCATCGAAGTTCTTTATTGCTTCAAATCATCTCGTTTAAACTTCAAAAGACTTGTTTTCCACTTTCTCTAAGAGATCACTTTCTTTTTTTTTAAACATAATGTCTTATAAGGAGAAGACATTGTAGCAAAATTTAAAGCTTCTACTTTCGCATTTTAATTCTTCAGAAATTTTCCTTTCAATACGTCGCATCGTCGTAGCAGTTTGAATTATCAAACATCTTCCTCGCGTTTTAAATACAACGGCTGATATTGGATGTATGGATTCACGTATAAACGACGAGGATGAATTTTGCTTTTAAATAAGGAATTCTTGGGTAACGGAAAAGTGATCTTAGAAAAAAAAACCAAATTTCTAAACAAAACAAAAGATTATCACTAAACTTTAAAGTTGTTCGATTCAACCGTCTTGACCAGCAAGCACTCCACGGAGGAGGGAGGAGAGGTTGAAAAATTGTCAAAAGAAAACATTTCACTTTTTACTTAATATAGAGACTCTTAGGATTGAGAAATCGAGATACTAGGCCTTTCAAAGGAGTTATATTAACTTTTCAACTAAAATTACACGAATGCTAAATCGATTAAATCGGACTCGACTTAGTAACAAGTTGTTAGCTTGTCGCTAAAACATAATACGTGTATTTATTTGAATAATCGCTGCAAAAACGGTTCATTTCTACAGTGTTTCGGAATCTATTGCGATCGCTACAACTATAAACTAAAACACCAATAGATATGACGAAATAACGGTAGGAACTATCCAGCTTGGTTTTCCTAAACGCTTTATTCAAGAATGGGTTACTCTACCAGTGAAATAGTTTCTAGCTTTTTATTTCCTGTTTCAGGGCAAACTTAAACATAACAAAAATATGATCCTATAATATACTGCCCAAAGTAATACCTACTAATTCGTCGATCACTAAAAGAAAAATTTAGAAGAGTTCAATTCGAAAAAAACAAACAACAGTGTCACAAATACGTTAATCGGTTGAGGCAATCATGAAATATTATATAGCTGCAAAATTTGAAAAACAACTGTAGAATGTAGAAAACGGGGCCGCAAAACGATACAGGTATCTGTGCAATTATATACGTTATGGCATTGTCGACTCACATCGAAATGATGCGGTGCTTTGGCGTTATCTTTTTGAATGAGAGATATTTAAAAAACGAAATTTGTTTGTAGTGATTAATGGATGAGTTCCTGTTTAATGTCATTGAAGTAGTTACTACGTATTGACTGAATGAGGTATTGGAGTTTGACTTAAGTAGATCGATTTTGATTTGAGTAGATCGATTTTGTTTTGAGTAGATCGATTTTGATTTGAGTAGATCGGTTTTGATTTATGTAGATCGATTTTGATTTAAGTAGGTCGATTTCGACTCCAGCAGATCAATTTTAATTCAAGCAGATCGGTTTTGATTAAAGTAGATCCAAAACGAGAACTCGTCTCTATGAAGTGATGCAGTTTCTAAACTATTTGATTGTAGCGAGAATAATACCGAAATAACTACTGATAATGATTGTTCAAATCTACCAAACAAAGAAAGCAAAAAATTTTGAGTACTTTGTAACGCTGACAATAGCATCACTGATAACACCGTATAGATAAAGTCATCCTGCATCAAAAATGGCGCGCAACATTAAGCTTTTGCAGCGATTGCATTTGGCGGGAAAATTGGAAAACTTTCAATTTTGCAATTTGCACAACTAGTCGTAACCAATTTAGTGTTGAAAATTCGTTCTGATAATCGGCGAAGAAGTTAATTCCTAGGGGGGGTTTTTCCCGTTATGTTTAACGGAAAGGGTCTTATCTTTCAAATTAGAGGTCTTTTTATGAAAATTTTCAGTGGAAGTTTTTCTCTTTTCCTTGTTTTCAGCGTTTAAAGAAAAATATAGCAACTCCGCAAGAAAAAAATCTAACTAGAAGGCTAACAGACAAAGCAGCATTGACCGTCTCAATTGTTGTCTACAAACCTAAAAAAGTGAAAATGTTGAAACCCCTATTAGCTACTGAGAAATTCAATATCAATCGCATAAAGTTCGAAATTAGGCATATTGCTAATTAAGTGATAATTTAGAAGCAACAAAGATGTCGGATGCCGTATAATCAATTAGAGTGTGGCGAATTCGAAGTGCATGAATGTCGCATAGAGGCGTTTCTGTATTGCTTACTGTAGATAAGTAAGTGAATTATTAATGGATCAGGTAGCAGGTGCAAATTACCTTTTCGATTTTCATCGCCTGCATCTTCTTCTTGATCGCGTCCATGGTGACTGGATTGTCGACTCTGTTGGGGATGCAGCCGCAGATAAAGCACACAACAACACGAATGAGCCGGCGTTCAGCTGTGCCTTATCAGCGTTCCGAAAGGCACCCCACCGAACGCACGCCGCACGCCTCCTACCGTGCAACACGCACGCGTACGCTACGCCTCAGGCATTCATGAATCTCCAATATTGGCCTACTCTCTAGGCGAATGTCTACACCACCTGTGTTCCGGAAACGTTGGCAGCACCGTTTAGGTGTAGGAGTGCTATTTTCGAGGCCATCACTAGCCCCTGTGCCTGGGGGCGTGCTTGTATAGATAGGCTTTTGTTGTGGCTACGACAGTGCTTAGAGAAAAAGCTAACGATCGAAATACTGTGGCGAAATGGGAGAGCGTCAGCCCATACGGTTGATGCAAGCTGCCACGACTGTAACAACTGACAGACATCTTTAGCCATCTGGCCGCCGATCAACGGGTAGGATCATTTCGCTTCACCGTTCTAAGTTTTCAATACTCTCTCTTTCTTTTCCTCTCCAAACGGCTATTGCATCCTTTCTTGTGCTATTGCTGCCTTGTACATGGCAAGCTTATGCTGACAACAATTGTGCATCCTTCAGACAAGACAACGTCTGAAAGGCATTCGACTGCATTAAAATTTTTAGTAAATGTGTGATCAGAAGGTGCTGCGCAAAAGTTTAACCCCAGTGAGACGTCGACATAACCCCGGGGTTTCATCCCTCTTCTCCCTTGAGGGGGTTGGAAGGAAGGGGGTTACAGTTGCAAGTTAAACGGTGTTGTGTTTCAATTGTTCGTCCAGAGTATCGATGAAAACAAATAACATTCGAAATGTTCTCGATTCTCTGTTAAACAATAGGGGTTTTTGTTCAAGTTATACTGTAGAATATTTTATGCGTTCATTTACTTATCGTGCACATAGCATACGTTTGAGCATATAGATTAAATGTTTTTTTTTCCGCTAAGCTTCAATGTGGCATAACGTTTCGTTCGTATCATACAGCTAGTGATGTTTTTTGATGTCTGTATTTGTGATGCTTAACATCGAATGCAGCACGTTCGTTCATCGTCGTGCGTTAAGCTTTTTGATTTCGCGTTCAACACTCACCCCAATACTCTCTTCTATTAATGTGTAAAAGTGCTGTGTAACCGTTTTTGTCGCCCACTCGATTTCGCGTTATGGAGTAAACGTTTTGACGTTCTTTTCTTCATTCTACAAGCACGTGTCTCTATCTATCTATCTATCTATCTATCGATACGCTTGTTTAACCGAATCAAGTAATCTCTTTTCGCTTTCATTAAGCAGTAATTCTAGATATTCTTTTTTTTCTCAAATTCAAGAAAAAGGACGGGGGAGAAGAGGAAGGGTTGCGTTCAATGGAAGGAAAGGACCTGATAGGCGGAGAAGGGGAGAAGGAAAGGGAGGTTTTTAGTTATTTTTGTTCCGTTTTACACAAAGCTTTCGTAGTGTCATTTCTTCAAAGAGGGGGGACTAAATATCAATTAATTGTCAGATTGAAAAACGTTTACCTTAAGCAGGCCTCAATAGCCTCGCTAAGAGTAATAACCTTTGTGATATTATACATTCTTAAATGTTCGCTTTTGTTGATCGCTTGTTTGCCGTCTACGAGTACGCTGTGGGGAGCGATTTTTGACCTCAAGGAAGACCGCCTTCCCTCCGAATCGCTCCCAGACGGAGTCTGAGAGCGATTCGGAGGGAGAGCAGTCTGTGTGAGGGTGGGAGGTGAACAAAGGTCAGAAATTGAGGTTCTTGCTGTGCGCTACCCCCTGAGATGAATTCCTGCGGAAAGGACGAGTGGAAAAGTATGGAGAGGAGAGGCGATGATCGACCTATGGAGAAGGGAGGGGGTTGGGGGGAAAGGTGTAGGAATGGGAAGGAAACCCTCTACAGAAAGACCGAGCGATATGAGCCTATTTATTTATTTCCTACTCGGACTGGTTCTTCTACCGCCGTTTTATGTCCTCCAATCGTTATCTGTTTGAAGAAGATGAAATTGCTAAAAATAAAGGAATTTCTTAATGTCCACAAGCAATTTGCGGTCTTTAAAAACCGAACGGAAACGTATCGTCGAAAATGAGTGCTACTTTGGGCGACATTCCACAAAAGTTTCCTTCAATTTTGAAGCGTCTAATTTTTCTTTAATATTTTAAATGGTGGATCGTAGATGACAATACGAATTTCAACCAGTTAGGATAACGATCTTTACATTTTCTCCCTTCATTATTGTTTGTTTTCCATATATTTCAATGTCTGTGATAATACCTATTGTGGTGGTGCTCTCTCTACACCTGATATTAAAGGAAATGAAAATTTTTTCATAACGATCACAGGCGATCTTCTCAACATCCAGTTTTCTCTATGAATATATTTTCTCGTAGACGTGTAAAACTTTTTGCTTCTCGTCTCCATACCCCCCCCCCCCCCCCCCCCCCCCCCCCCCCCCCCCCCCCCCCC
>JPKZ01001918.1:0-10589 GCA_000803305.1 Toxocara canis
ATATATATATATAGACGGACTGAAAACGATGAGGTGCAGAGCGACTGCTTTACTCAACACATTGTTACCTTTGAGATGAGTAGTGTGTAATGCGTTATGATGTGAAGATGTCGTGCGGAGAGAAGAGGTTCACTTAAGGGAACGATACTTTCGACTAAGGGATGTAAAGCCAGCTGTAATTTCATCGATTCCCGTATCGATGCAGCTGACAACCATGCCCACGCATGATTGTTTTAATCAGTTTCCGAACGCCTGGTAGTCAGCCTTCTAGCGATCCGTCGGGTATGCAGCCGGGAATCGAACCCAGGTCTCCCCGCATACGAAGCGGGAGCTCTACCACTGAGCTACTTTCCCCAATAGTTTTGGTTAAATGACGTACAAATCAAGAAGTGAATGATCTGCTTTGTATTATCTTTGTATAGTCTTTGTGTCATCTTTATACTATGGTAAAGTTAGTCGTTGCCAATCGATTAAATAAAAGATTCGATTCGATTCGAAAAAAAAGAACATGAGCAAATGTTTGGGATGTGATCTTTTTGTGCGAATCTCGAAATGTAAACGGACGGGGATCAATGAAGAGGAAGTAGCGTCCCGTTGCTAGCCCGTCTGTTGCTGGAAGATAGGTTTCAACACTCCACATGTGGACACGCAGATTGATGGCTTTTTAGAACAGTTTGTGGAATTCAAAAAAAAAATCCTTGACGTTGCCGATAAAAGACACCGCAGTTGTTACTTCGCTCTGTGCTTCGCAACATTTTATGGTTGGGAAAGCAATATTGTGATTAGTAAAATGAAAACAGGCTAAACACTCCCCTCCCAAAATAAAAGCAGACTAGACACCCTCCTGTCGAAATGAAAACAGGCTAAACCCCCCCCCCCCCCCGTGAAATAATAGCAGGCTAAGCACCCCCTGTCAGCCGTCAACTATGGAGTGCACCATGTTAGAGATGTTGACGTTGCATGTTATAATAGTGCCGCATGAGATAAGCCACCTATGCCGAAACTACCGCGCAGAAATCGATTTGTTCGTCTCTTTGGTTAATTTCATTGGTTTGCTCAGGGGAGGGAGGAGTATGGTAGTTGGTGGATGGGAAGAAGGGACGCTATAAGGGATCTATAGGAATATTTCTTTCCAGTATTTTTGATTTTTTCCTTCCCTTTTCAACAATCCTGACTATGTCAGTGGATAGCGTTCTTTCTTACCAAAGACTTATTGACGCAGGCACTTATTGTTTTACTATAGAGAAATTAAGTTGCAAAAAGAAAAAAAAAACGCATAAAAGTTACCTGAAGAAACTTATTGCCAAACGATAAACAACGACGACTTTATCTCGTTTTTTCGTAATTCTATAAATTCATTCCATTTTTGCAAAATGAAATACTTTCTTTTCAGTAACAAAGTTGATGAGTTGAGCACAACGAGTGCAAACCTCGAAACACAGCTTGCTGCTCGTCTATATGGTTATAAATTTGCCGAATAACACCACACAAAAACAATCATTTCGTAATATTCCTCTGGTGACCTTTTCATTTTCCGACATTGTCTAGTTCACTTTTTTAATTGTATTCATGCACGCATGCGATAATTAATTGATTGTGGACAAAATGTAAAAGAATATTTTGCTTTGCCATCATCGACCGTTCGACTGGTTGGTCGCTCATATAAATGTATAAAATTCGCACACGACCACGCAAAGAGTGCTCTGTTCTATATGAATGCTATTGAATTTATTATCAACTAGCAGTGAATTGCTAAACAGAACACAGGAAACATTTACGCAGACGTTTGGTCATTTGGTTCTATTCGATTTAAGCATAAAGTTATAGTGTAATTGAAATCAGAGAAACTAAAGAACGGTAGAGAGGAGCAAAATTATCACATAACTATCATATAAATTCCGAAATAAAAAAAACTGCTAGCGTTTAAAATAAACGCACATATAAAACCATACGAAAACGTAGTGCTGAAAGCTCATAGATACAGCTTCATCGAGAATCGGGCGAAATCTAAGGAATCTCGCAATTACGGACGACGAACAGGAAATAATTAAAGTTGCCGAAATAATAAATGGACGCATACGCATTGAAGGGAAAGTGCACTTTATACCAGACAAATTTATCTCTATTTGGGAAAGGGAGAGAGATGAGGAGATGAGGGAGGCGGAAGGGGTGGAATATGGATCTTGCAAATCATTATTACCATACCACATTTTTCAAAATTTCATCGTAACTTGAAGGGTCGAGAAGAACAGGTTTTTTTTAAAAATCGTATAGATGTATTCAGTTTTTAGCAGATGCTCTGAGGATCTCGCTACCCTTCTTTCCAATCCGTTTTTTTTTCCAGAATTTCGTTTGTTACCGAGGGGTAATGGAAACGAACCATCGTACTATGCTGAACTACAAAAATAACCAAAACCCTCCCTGCCTCGTTCCATTTGTNGCTCGTTCTGACGCGATAACTTTTTTTGATTTTTCTTTTTCGTTGTGATTTTTTCAAGTTAAGTAATGTCAACAGAAAAGCCAAGTGCTATTTTGTATGTATGAGTATGCTGTTGCAGCTAAAAAGCGCAATACTATACACTGGAAAGAGCGCTGTATCAGAGTTGACGAAAATGGTGTAGCGCTGTTGTGTGTCGAGCACTTCAATTGCAGTAGATGTGAGATGCGAACTGCCGAAATTGTCGAATGCGACACTTAAGTCATAGTCGGGAGGAAGGTGTTGGTTTAGTTGGGAGGATGCTTCAATTCAGGAAATGTTTAGTCGTTGTGAAGCTTGAAATAATTCCTCTGCTTTTTTTACTGTTTGCATGAGTAAATCAGCGCCGACGCCTCCACTTTCCTTTACTTCTAGTGTCGAATAGGAAGTTTTGGAAAAAGCCGAATCTGTGTGGCTTGCATAATTTTGTGTTCGCGATCTACTTTATACACCTGCTACCTTTATCGCTGAAAACAGCCTAGCTAGAGCTGGTCAGCATCACCGTAAGATGCAGTATTTGTGCTTATACTTGTAGCTAGCTGTGCGCGAGATGGATTGGCGGTGTATGGGGAATAAAGCAGATCGATCAATAGGGAATGTCGGCGCGCGTTTGCGGAGACATACATTCTCGTTGCGCGGCGACACAGCACATGCGTTAGGAGCAGCAACGGACGACGACGTGTGCTGCTGCCCATCCCTCTCTCACATGCGAATGAATCTTTTTTGTAGCAGCCGAGAAGTTAGTCCCCTCCATCCGTTCGCGCACAGTCTCTCATATCCTTCCTTCCCACACCATTAATTAGCCATCTGCCTCGTCGTTCATCAGCTCCCTGCATACCGTCTCCACTGAACTGGTACAATCAACATCTCAAATTTGTTCTAGTTTTTTTTTTTTCATAAATAGAACAAGTTTTTATTAGGCTTGATTTCAGAAAATGTATGTAGGATGCTAAAGGTGAACACCAGTGGCGCAGCTATACATTTATTTATCGCACTTTTCAACATATCAGGGCCACCCTCTACGGTACGAACACTCAACACTGCGAGCGCAATAGTACAAACAGAATTTTCGCTGTCATTTATTATGTACGTTGAATAGTGCGCTCAGTATTACGTTGACTAGTGCGCACGGTATATGACAACATTGAAGAGGCAAGGTGCGGTACAAGACAATGAGGGAAGAGGTAGCTCAAGATGGTAATGTGGTGCTCATTTAAGCAATTGGTTGAGATGGTAAGAGCTTTCTCGATATTTAACAAAGGTCCACCCGCTTCCCTCGCCTATTATCACCTGCTACCCTTCCTTCACCTGTTCTCATTGAAATTCGTGAATTTGTTAAGCTTAAAATTATGCTTATCTAAGTGTTTCATAAATGGCGATGCGCAATTCGGTTTGAATATTCAGATTTTTTGCTGCTAAGGTGTCAGGAGGGGAATGTTTGAAACAGTTGAAGCAAACCAGAAGCAGCCAAATCCCTTTACTGTTTACTCTGTCCGCTTACCTCCACTGGGTGCCTACAGTCTGAACTTGATTCAAGTGTAGAATGTGATAACAATTGCATCTAGAATAGATAAGAGTCCAAAATTGATGACAATTTTAATTTTATCCTAAGTTGTTCTTTTGTATATCCTTGTCTGTCTTAAAGAACTGTGCCCGTATTTTCGATATTTTTGAAATTTCCAAAAAAATTTGAATGAGCACACAAGAAATGAGTTGATCCCTCATGTTACTCACCTTTTCTTGTCTTTTTCTCTCAGTAACCAAAATTCTCAAGGATATCGCATGAAATTCGGGATTTTCTACAGTTTTATCGTTCAGTTTACGCTGCTTTTAGTTAATTAGTGTCTAATTAGTTTATTAGTTTTTGTTATCTTGCAGACGCACAAATCGCAAGATGGAGTCTTTTTTTGTAGACGGTCGGATAACTTGTTTCAGCACAGATGTTCGATTTGTTGAAGTTAGCGGTGGTGGATTCGAAGAGATTGCCACAGTACGCTTATTTCGAATTTGAGGAAATCAACGAACAAGTCCACATACTTATTATTTGCCGTTCTTTAAATCACTTTTTATGCCGACAGTAATGTTCGCAGTGAGGCGGCTAAAAATTTTTTTCAGACAATTTCCTCGATAGTTTTGCAATTTTTTTTCACTTTAAATTGAGCCATTTTTTTCGTTCATTTAATTTGAATCTTTCATTCGTTATAAGTTACTATTTCGTTGTTCTTCATCAATGTTTCTTTTTATTCATTTATTATCGCTCACTGTTGGTTTGATTTAAATAATACGGTGCGCTTAATTTCTTCATTATGATTTCACAGATACGATTGTCTGAATTTTTGCTTATGCGAAAAGTTCCTCTTGCTGAACGATCGCCATCGCGCTTCCTCCTTGCGTTAAATTTTTTAAAAACATTTTACTCTTCCATTCGTTAAGTTAATGTTTTGTACTTGTATACCAATGCCGTACATAGCAGCATCGATATGCATTGTTGCTAGTGATGGAGGTTCTGTGATCGCTGAGGTAAGATTTATGACCGAAAAGTAGTGCAGTTGACGTTTTGGTTTATGTAACGTTCGCGATCCTTTTAGGAAGGGAAAATATGATAATTGTTCTTTAATTTTGTTAGAAGTTATCGCTGGTATATGCCGTTATCATTGTTTCTGTTCACAACGGTTAACATGATCGTTCACTCGTTGCTTTAATTTTATTGTATATTAGCGGTGCCAAGCAAGTCTCAAATGTATATATGTATATATATATAGTATATATGTATATATACATATATATGTATATACATACATATGTATACGTATCTATATATACATATGTATATGTATATATATATATATACATATGTATATATATGTATATATATATATATGTATATATATATATGTATATATATAAATGTACATATGCACATATATTGTACATATACATTTGTATATATATATATATACAAAACTTACAAAAAGCTATATATTTTTCCATCCTCCTTTTCCGGTTTCCACGTCACTAACCACGAACAGTAGAAGGCGATTGTATCCCGTATAACGTAAGCGTTGTCGCAATTTGTTTAGGGCTAAATAAAGGGATGGACCGATACTCTTACTTTATTTGCAATCCAGAGAATTTTTCGAGAATTTTTGAGTGATGCGACGAGTTCAAGTTATGATATATGGGGGTTTCATTGCTGTTTCCAACTCATATAAATTTCGCGTTTCTCAGTTTGATGAATATCGGTTGCTGCAGCAGCAGAATTTGTGAGTTGGATTAAACGTTGAGTTTCGCCCAGTTCTGATGCACAACAAAGCTACGAAGAAGTAGCGCTCGATATTTTTGTTTTTTAATTATGTGACTGGTGTCCCTATTAGCCTCCTCATCTCCTCGTTTCTGCCTAACTTCATTAGCCCGATGATCGACTGCGATAATTGTGTTTTTAATCATTCTTCGTTGCCCACCTCATCAACGAACACAGTTCATAGCGTGCTCCGTGAGTCAATAGTGGAATCGAAAATTTTAGGATATTAGATATCCAAAGCGGAACTATTTCGATATGAGGAAGTGGGGGAAGAGAATGAGTTGCTGTGATTAGATGATGTTCGTTTTTGCAGACCGGTCGGTATTTGTTGTTCCCATCTATGTTTACGACAGATCATGGCAAAAAAAGTATCTGTAGTTACTTGTTTCGCGAACAGTTGTGCAGGAACTATTAGGCTGTGCCTCCGGTCTTCAATGTTCCGTTTCAGTGTAGAGCTAATATAAGTGAAAACCCTAGATCTTTTCGAACTCAATACTTTTCTTCTAAGCTGCAATCATATAGGGATGTCCGTGTTGATCGACATGCAGATCCATTTTTCTCATAGAATACGATCGAATATGCAATATATTTTGATAGGTAGAAAAGAATTCGACAAATTTTTCGTGCAATTGAATAACATTTTCTCAATTAAGCTAAGGTTTTTCGAAACTAATAATTATTTAGAGACGCCGCGAACGACTTATACACGCGTCACCATAATTATTTCTTGTTTTTGCTCGAATAGAAGTTGGCCCATTTGCTGCAACAATCACGAATGCGACTAGTATCAAGTTTTACAGTTCAGAATATAAGTTACAACCATACCCGTGTGAGCAAAAATAGAAAACATAACTTACACGGCCACTTAAAGTATGTTTCTTACTAAGTATGCGTCCGCGCAATCCTTATTTTTTTCGAATTTAAAGACTCTAACAAATGAATGGAAAATCAAATGGAGGCATTTAGGGAACATGAAAAATGAATTTATTCCTGTGAAACGTAATGAATAAATGAGGAACATGCTGTGAAACATAAATTCTATGAAATATGCAGAACAATTAAATGCGCTTATTCCTGTTGTTGGCAAGATTCGGAATATATATGTATTTTCAAATGCTCTAGTTTCGTTTACTTAGCGTTAGCTTACAACGTGAAGCAATCGTTTAAACAGTTCCAGTGAGCATCATTCCCAACTGGATGAGCAGCCGCTTAAGTGACTGCTGCAAATAACTTTTCGGCCTATAAAAATCATACGAACCTTTTTATGTTTTACTCCCCATAATATAAGCAATATTGTATATCGTCCGTGCAAGCATTTGAGAAAAATTGCATGAACATATGCAGTTTTAGAAAGCCCATTTATTGGATAGTTTTTAATCAACATTTTGCAAAATCATATCTCTAGCTTGATTTTTTATTTTCGCGTTTGGATAGTGCAAACATTACTCTACTTTTTCATCTCGTTTCTATTCTTTTTTTTCTTCTTGCGTTACGATAACTGTATTATGTTTCTTTAAATCGTTCTATTCTAATTCCGTGCCTTGCAATATATGATTGACTCATGTGACTAACAGCAGGTCGATTTGGCCATTGGTACAGGCCACTTTTTTTACTGCCTTTTCACATCTAGAAAGTTCAGTCTCAGTAATACCTTTAAACTTCGGGTCAAATAGCGTTTGCAATGAGACGCAGCATTTGTCATCCATGGTAGTGTTCTGATGTCACAGTTTTTGATCTCCGCGTTGATCTCTTACTCTTATCGATATGGTTCCTACCGTTCCTCTATGGATGACGTTATTTTCTTTAGCGTCTTTAACTCTGTTCGTTCTTCGAGCAGTCCACTCGGCACGATTGGCCCATCATGTGACGGGTCATTTCAGCTCTTTCTTCCTTATGCTTTTTTTAAAGTAATGAAATAATACAAGCGTGTGAAAAATGTTTTCCCGAAGCATTCTGTGAAGAGGGTTTTTCGACTGAGTGGTAGGAGGAAAGAGAACTCGGCAGGAAATGGTTCGCTAAGAAGAGGGAAGGGAATAGGGGTCGCGAGAAAATGGTTTGGAGAGCGATCTGGCCGAAAAGTGAGTCAAGTTGAAAACGAAAACCGGGGAATGGTATCCTGAAGGCACCTCGGCGAGGATTTCGCCGAGAACACCTTTCGCTTTTGAGACAAAGAAGGAGTTTGTTTAGTGTGTGTTTGACAGGAGAGGCCTAGAGAAGCTGAGGCCGAAATTTTGGGAAGCGATTCACAAAAGAGAACGAAAGCGGAGAGCAGACCAAGATGACCTCGCTGGAAGAGTCAATGAGCGAAAAATTGGGGGATTGCTTCCATCGGAATCCGCCTAGGAAAGTGGTTCTCACCCCACTTCATTCCGCTCTTTGCCCATTCGCTCACCTCGCCCCCCCTGCGGCTTGACATTTGCGTCATTTAGTGATTGTACCATGGAATTGCGCCTTGCATATGTAAGGATATAATTTTAGTTGCACTCCAGTGGTTTAAAGCTTGCATAGGAAGGTTTTATTTCTGTTTTATAGAGATGTTGTTGCAAAGTTTTCTAAGGGGATGGCGAATATGAGAGTTGAATAGTGCGCCAAAAAAAAAAACAAAAATCGAGTTTGTCTGGATCGATCAACTCGAGCTCTATCTCGTAATATTTGCAACTTATTATGTTTTCCATAGGTTGCGTTATACCTTTATTTGTGACCTCAATGACCTATATGCACCAGAAATCCTTTAAAGCAAAGATTATGCGAATATTTTTGGAATACTTTTGCATTTTTAAGCATCTAGTATTGCCATTCCTCATGTGACTAATTCGTTTTTTTTTTCAAATCCAAAATGAAATATTACATAGTTGATAGCTAAAGTTACGCTATGAATGTTATTTTTAACAATTTGTGCATAAGAATAATAGTTGTTATTTTTGGGTTGAAGGGTGTTATGCCGGAGATGCGTCGATGTTCTTCATCGACAACATCGGACAGCCGAATTCGAGAGCCGCTCTCAGAGGATGAACTCAGGACGCGTTCATTTATCACACCCGATGATGTGCTCAGATTGAACAAAATCACTAATGGTTGGTCTTTTTTATTTTTGAAATTAGTCACATTTTAAGTGATCTGCAATTTTAGCAAACCATATGCCATATGCTTAAAATGCTGAGTTGCGAAAAGAACTATAGCGAAGAAACAAAAGGCGCAAAAGTCGCTCGTGCCTTTTTTGCATGCGCATACTTTAAATTATTGTTTTCTAATCGTTATTAACAGCCTTGTCATGCAATGTAGATTGAGAATGCATTGCAAAATTTGCATATTGCATTTTGACGGATTTCATATTGATAAAAATAAATAGATTTACGGAAGAGGAAGTGTAGCTTTTTATGTTATTTTGAAGCTGTAAAATGACACGGTGAGCATGATGTCACTATGCAGCGAGTTTTTTTTTCATATCCACACAACAATATTGTTTTGAACGCTGTAAATCATGCGCCGGTACGGTTTCGGGGGCATATGAAATGTAGATGGGCACTCAAACTATAGACCATTGATTGCTTGAAGAAATCTTGCATAGCAAAGGTAAATGATTATTTGTGTACCGATCGCAGACGACGCTTCAGCTGTATTACTTAGCTAATTTTATCGGACCGGACGCGGAGGGTGTTTCATTTTCTCGAAGCGCAAGTCACGGTGGGAGGGAAGGGGGGAAATACGTACTTCCATTTTGTTGATGTTCGCTTCGAATGCGTCGTGATTTGTGGTGCTGCTCGCTGAATTGATTGTTGCAAGAAGCGTGCTTGCGTTGCTATGGAGTCGAATGGAGATTGCCTTTTGTGAGGGTCGTTTTCACTTGCCATCTTAGGAATGCGTTCAAATATCAACTTGTATAAGATATGTGCATATGACATCCCTAAAATTATGGTTCTTCCTCCATTTTCCTCATTTCCACTTTCTATATGAAGAAGACTGCCTCCAGCATGCACTAATCACTTAAATAAGTAAATAATTTTTTAAAATAAATGAACGAATACTGATGGAGAATAATTAAAATAAAATAAAATAAATAATCAAGTGGACGACAGTTTGCGGAACAAGGCCAAGCCATTAAGGAATGCGGGCATCACGTTTCGCATTCGCCAATTTCTTCATTTATTTTTGGACATAACGCGGAATATAAAGAGCGTCAGAAGAGAATGTTGCCTAATCGGCAAGCAGTAATCATTTTTATTTCGCTGTATGCAATTTAACGCACACAATCCGATCGCATATAAGGAAATTATCTCGGAAAATAACCATAGTTCACGCTTCAAATTACATCGAGTGGCAATAATTTCTTTTCGAAATACCTGTTTAACTTTTTTGGTGAGTTTTATCAGCGGAAGCGAGTTTATCAAATGTTGTGTCACAAATGACATTTTGTTTTATTTCATAACATTTCTTATAACGTTCGACTGACTATTATATTAGATATAGAAGTTCAGCTATACAGTACCATTTTTTGCATTGACTCGCAGCCCAACAAAGGACTGAAAATGGTTCGCTTTTTTTTCCTGTGAGCAAAATAATATTCTTTTGCATAGCAGAATTCCAGCAATACGTCCATCATTGCAGCATCCACTAGGTGTTTCAATGTGCACAACTTTCCGTTTACAGTTGGCAAACTGAGCTCGGATTTTATTGTTTTATCGATTGATAAGGGAATATAATGGGCTGTTTGTGGCTATTGTTTCAGAATAAAAAGTTTTGCGTTGCGAACTCAGCGTTGTATATGCCGACGTGTACTGTGCATTACATTATAACTGCCTCGGGGGGGGGGGG
>JPKZ01001918.1:28940-46914 GCA_000803305.1 Toxocara canis
AGCTACGCCACTTTTGCATTTATAAATACGAACTAAATAGTTTTCTGTATACATGCTTGTTCTGCGACTTCTACTTACCGTATGAAACTCTATACGAATATTAATTTCAAAATCACAAGCTCAGTAATAACAGAAAGTAGCGGCGAGGTTAGACAATTACTGAAAAAAAAAGAAAACAAAACAAAAAACCCGTCTACGCATCGCATGGACATAGACATTTATAAAAACGCATTGCAAAAACGCGATTACTGCTAAATGATAAGGCATTCATATATGGTCACGGATGTTTATTTGCGCTTAGCGGAAGTTTTAGACTATTCGAACAACCCTTACGGAACAAAAAAATGAAAAAAAACATTATGGTTAATTATTCTGATAGCCATTCTTTTTAACCCGACTCAAACTCATAGACAACCTCATCTGCAGGAGGCGGAAAACGCATTTCGCAAGCGGCATTCAAACTCAAATCCGAGCCCTGCTGGCCGCATAATCTGTATGAGGGTTTAAAAAAAAACAATACTTTGAGAAAATGTTAGCCATCTTGAGATCCTCATAGGGTAACACGTCATCCCAATCGAGACACATATCTCGAAGTCTGCCACCACGACATGGTCGACCATGTGCCGTTCCTTCGCAACATCTACCCGTCAGTTTCAAACCTACGCTACCGATCGACTCATTTCGATAATACTTCCTGCAATTCTACTGGCCCATAAAATGATAAATACGATCAAGTTAATTAGTCCCCCGACTGTCTGTAATGGAGTAAGATATTAAAGATATTGCGAAACAAATGAAATTCATCTTTAAACAAGGATCCAATCGGTGTTGATGATGGAACTGTTTACATAAGTGGGTGTACAAAAAGAGGAAATACAGGCGTGCCGTAGTTATTGTAAGCGTTACACCTTCTCCTCTATATCATAGCTTAAAGATATGCTTATGTTTCAACCAACAATAGACCTGAGCTGAGTGGATCATAGTATACCACAGCCTTCCCACAAGTTTTTTTAACTATATAATTCACGAGGACCGGTGTATAAATGAAACTTCTAAGCATAACGATCTACAAATGAGAACTACGCATTGGGAAACTATTTTCTTGAAACGCACCTGATGCTCCAGACTCCTGTGCCCCAATCGCCTGTTGTTCGCGAACTTCAGAAATTTTCAGATACTGAGTTTGGGATGCAAGTGCTTATTTAACGCGGAAAGTAAGACCTTTACGCAAAGTAACGTATAAAATTAGCGGCATGTGCAGTTCTTACTTACTTATTCTTACCGCTCGGGCTTTCAGTGCGATGTCTCGATATTACTGAGGCAATCGCACGCCGAGCAACAGCTATCCCTTTGGCTGTTGTAGCTAGTTGTTAATACCACCCGCTAGCTGGGTTGTCAGTGGTAGGTTGGAAGCAGCCAGGAATCGAACCGAGGTCTCCCCGCATGCGAAGCGGGGCTCTCCCAATGAGCTACTGCCGCACCGGCATGTGCAGTAATGTCATTTATCTGTTGAAGTAAATCGCTGTTCGATAAGTGAATAATTTTGATTCAACTTCTGTTTCGGCTCTTTCACAAAAACATTCGCCATCGAGTTCGATTATAGTCTGACGGAGTTAACGGCCTGTTCAGGTAAGCGTCCGCCCAACTATTCAAAACTTTGTGCACTATCGCAATGATCTTTACTGCTGCTGCTTCGTTTAAAAGCTTCGAATTTCGTGTTTTGTTTGAAATGGTGTAAAATCAATCGAGTCGTAACTCGAGTAATGTTTTATTTGTGTTCTAGTTGGTTAGTTAAAAGAGTGAACTAGACGTATTGACATATAAATATTTCAACCTGTTGCATTTGTCGCACACCTCAACGAAGACATTTCCATGTAGTTCGGCGAGACGATTCAATGGAAATCCTGAGCGTACATGAAGACCGTCGACATTCTGTGAGATCACAAACCTGAACTTTGTAACTTTACTCATGACATAAGCAGTATGAATGCATCACTTCTCTCAGCCCTTATCTGGAATGCAAAAAATCACGATCGTTGAGTAGTGGAGATGAAGCATTTATTACTTGAATAATGAAATTTTAAAAAAACTCATTTTGCACAGTTGCACAAGAACTGCACTCACATCAAGCTTGTGGCATGGAAACCGCCAAATTCTGAATTAAGAATTAATTCAGAATTTGGCGGTTTCTGAATTGGGAAATTATTAAGAATTTAATTATTATTAAATTAAATTAAATTAAAAAATTAATCTGAATTAAGAAATTCGGCAGCGTAATGCGCATTCAGACATTTGGCAATCAAAACTGCGCGCTCACAGAAGTAAACGTGCCTGCACATACCCAAACAGCCATCAATTTCGCTACAACCTGAAACATAACATGCCATGCCCTCATGGACACAATAAATTGTTAATTATTTCTCATGGGAACGAAAGCCTCTCCCTATGCCTTGGACAAACAGCATGTAGTAAGCGCGAACAAAGCAAGAAAGAAAACTCAGTAACGCTTCTCCCTCGAAAGCATCGAGCGTCGCCTAAACAAGGCAGTTCCCTTCGTTCTCCAGTGTACACCATACGACTGCTCCCCTATGCAAAATTTCGAGATGACCTTTAGTTTCGATGGAAGTTAGAAACGATCAAAAGGTTTTATAACACTGCAACTTTAAACACATGTTTCAACCGGTTGGGCAGCCGGGCAGTTGTAAAAAAGAAATTTCGCAGGAAGGTATGTACGAGCAGCCAAATAGGTTCTTTGGCTATTTTTTGGCGATCTACGAGGTCGGCTCATCTAACTGAAAGGACTGCTAAAGTTCATGCGCCTGCATTCCTCATGGTTTTCATTCCTACCAGCATGCATTCCTCACGGTTTTCAAGACGGAAAATATGAATTCCAGTCATTTTTTGCCAAAAGAGCGTCATCACGGTGCAAATAGTTTCTGCCAACAAAGGTAGGAGAAGAAGTGTACCTGAGAACAATTCTCACTATTCATTGAAATGTTTAAAAGCACTTGAAAACTCGTCTTAAAAAAACTGCATAATCGCTGGGTTTCGCCACAATCTTTATGCGCTTGACTGAGTACGTTTATGAGTAGAACCTTGTTTTGAGACGAGGAACAGTTCGACCACACCTCTTCAGTTGAGATGTCATATCATGCTTACCTATGAATACCGACGAATTTTTCACAACTATTCGCATCCGTAACGGATAAACAGTTCACAGTACGCTCCCATTGTCGCCTTGCAGATTATACCAATTCTTTACGGTAGGGTGCGATAGCACGATATACACACAAAAAACTGGGGTAACGTGATCAGTTATTATCCCATTAAAGGAGAGAATTATGACTAACCCTTTAGATAATCGGCTGATGAGAGACTTGGTGGGTAACATGCAAGCTTCGGCAAGGAGTACCGAATCGGGGCAGCAAACAGAAAGTGCCACACACATGGCATTTGTAGAAGATATTAAGGCTCACAGCAGTGTGAAAGACGAGCCAGACAGTCAGCCGAACTTGACCTACGTTTCTAATTTGCTCATTTTGAATAAGGGAAGCCATCAGATCGCCTCACAGAGATCACTCGACGTTATAAATAAGTAGACCTACTTGACAATGTTGTGTTTTTCCAGGGCGTTAATAGCAAAATGTGTGTATGTCGGCTGGGCGCTGGCGAAATCAATACTCTCAGCCTTCTGGTTCTTCGCCTCCAAGGTCCATACACCGTTCGGCCCACGAAAGTCGGGAATACCAGCCGACGTGCTGATACCTGCACCTGTATGCATTACACAACATTTGCTCGAACGCATCCACGAAGCCAATGTATGTACTTTGGACTCCAGTTCATCTTTGTCATCGAAATGCTGCAACCAATTCGTTGAAAATGATGGGGCTCAGGCCGTGGAATACCGCTGTACGCTACTGCAGGGTTGAAGCAAAAAGGAACTGGAAGGGCAGATAGATGGGTCGCAAGTCTTCGTTGACCACTGTAGTCTTCAAGCGCCTCCTCCATCATGTTCCCTCAAAATGTGAGTAAAACAAGGCCTGCCATGATCACTCCTCAACTCCCTAGAAAGTCTTCCTTCGGCATCATACTTTAACAGCTGAAACTATCAAAACTGACAGGAGTTCGATTTCCAAAATGCTTTCTAAAACTCTCTGTAGTCTGGTTCAAAAAAGCTGCACCTTTGATAATGTTTCTAAGCCACCCCTTCCCCCTTCCCTCACTAGTCTTTCCCACACGAAAGTTCGCTTCATCAGCTTCGGAAAAAAAGGGCTAATCATCGTAAAGGTTACTAGGAAAATGCTTTTTTCGAAAGAATAATGTAGTGTACTTAATCGATTAATGTCAATTCATGCTCTTTCCGAAAAGGAAAATTCGGTGCGAGCAATAACAAACCTCGGGAAGTCCAAGTACACCCTTATTCTCGTACGACGACAAGGAAGCCGCATAAGTGGCCGCCATGACGGTCGCGAAGAGACACACTAGTCTACAATAATTTATAGCAAAGCATTACGACTGCAACAACATGCGCATATGTGGCGCAAACGATGAAAGTTTATGCGGGCACCGCAGCGGTAACAAATATGACTACTCGTTGATATTAATCACAAATTTTAGAATGCACCTGAGAAAATATTTTAAACGCTTTCTTATGAGTGCAGCGAAATGTGTTATGCAGAATATATTACGCACGTACGGTGCCACAAACCGACGCGTATGGTTGACGGGGACTTAACTGCTGTCTCTTATAATATAACCCAAGCCACCCTTATGTTTTTTTTTCCTTTTTAAAAAGTACGCCTTCCCTCCTTTCGCCTGTTTAATGCCAAGTAAGCCTCTGGGCATCTTGAGAATTACATATAAAAGCAGAGATGCTATGAGCACCTTAACGTCACTGTGCATAACTGCCTCAAACTCACGTACAAATCATTCACAATCATCACTGCACTCATCATAAACCATACCAAAACCACACAACTTTTCTACGCCCTCACTGAGCAATCGACCCACCCAGGCGCTACAGCGATCGACAGTCGCAAACACAGGTTCGAAGCAAATCGGTAGAGCGCTGTTTACTTCGAGAAATCGAACATTTTTTCAAACATTTTCGTCTCGTCCTTCAGTTTCCTCAATGTGGGAAGTGGGTAGCGGTAGCGGTAAAATTAAAGGGAGGAAGGGGTTTGATTCTTCCAATATTAATATATAAGGGAATCTAATTCCTTCAATATTGTTATCTAAATGTTGCCGTTATGACTGATGTGGGAATCCCGCTTGCATAGGGCGAATGGTATGACTTAAAGATAGGTTTCCAAAGTTTGCCATTTGACGATGCGTAAGGTGCGTGCCATATTGTGGCCTGGAGGGCTGGTAGATCTCTTCTCCGGTTCCGCTAGGTGTCGTCAAGAGCACCAAGTGTATCTATACGATGTTCGAAAAAGAGCAAGCATTATTTTTTAATTGTGTGGCAGCGGTCGTTGACCACCTTTCATTGACTGCATTCACTGATTTCGTGTTCGATATCAGTAAGACGATTTCGCTATGTTCGATTTAAAATTGAATGTTTTGTATATGGTGAACCACTGATTTGAGCGTGTTTGCACGCTTTTGTAAAGTCTCCTCAGATTCACTCCACTTCTCCTTCTCGAGTTCAGCTTGCCATCCCTCTTTTTGAATTCGGCGTTCTTCTATTCTCTCGCGCATTTAAATACGAACTTTCATATTAATCTTCCTTAACGTTGTATTCTTGTCTAATTTATTGTTCCTTACCTTTCCAGCACTTGGAGACGCCAGTCATGTAAAGACCTCAAATTTAGGTTCCCCCCAGATTGCCATTCCTCTTTGGTAAGTTAAAATGCTTCAGTTCCATGAATATGTATTATTTGGCTTACGTGTTAGTTTGCTTATTTACAGTGTTTGTGCTTGCAGTTAAATTGGCCATTTTTCGAAAAGGTCTGCATCTGATTTCAAAGGACGTGATGAAACGACGCGGGAAACGAATCGTAATCGAGGTGGAGACGGAGGCAAATAGCACAAATGGCGGTCCTTCCCACTCGTCAAAGACGCAGAAGAGGGAAGACAAGGTGATTGACGAAGAGATACCAATGTGGAAGCGGCATCTGGAGAATTTGGAGCTGATGAGAAGCCCTAAGGATGCACCCGTTGATACTATGGGTTGTCACATGTTAGGTGACGTCCTTGCTTCACCTAAGGTTAGCTTTTCGAAATAAGCTCATCTGTATCCAGCGCTTTTGCCCTCGAATTATGCATAAATATTCATAATTGACCTCTTAAATCCGAACTATATGCTATGTAGGCCTTCTAAGGTTTTCGTATTTTTCAGGTTTATCGTTTCCAGATTCTCGTTTCATTGATGCTATCGAGTCAGACTAAAGATCAAGTGACTGCTGCGGCGATGCAGGTAATTACTATTGATGAAATTACCATGCGTCCGGAAACACTGAGGTGTGCAGAGTAGGTCAGAGTTAAAACTTAGCCAAAAATGCCCGAACCAAAGAATAAATGAGCAATTTGGCTAATTTTGAACTGCTGGGCATTCAAAAACAATTTCTCATTTCTGTCTCGTTTCTCACAAATTACTTATTCCCTCAGCAGTTTGCCGTGATCATCTAATTTTTATGAACTTAAATATCGCGAAAGAAAGTAGCCAAAAACTGTGTTCAATTTAAACGGGGTATGTTTGATTTGTTGCTTTTGATGAGAGACGTTCAACAAGAGGAAATTCGATGGCGCTCCGACGCGAAAAGCGTTCCGATGGGGGGAGGCCAAGATTCCATCAGAAGAGTCGTGGAATTGCCCGCTTACTGGGATCCGCACCAGTACAGAATCGCAGTAGCATGTTACCTGCGATTCCTGAACTTAATTCCCATGAGAATTTCTCTCTTCCTTCCCCTCTCTACCGTTGTCAGAATGTTTTTCGGCTGAGTCCTATTAATGTCAATAGTGCAGTGAACAGACGTAGCTGATTTGAGTTGGCTTTACAGTAAAGAGTATCAAGCAGACTCAAAATTTTCACAATATTTTATGCGTATTTGTTTAAATGTTTATGCGTTTTAAACAGAAAAATTTTGGTTGCAGAGATTAAAAGAACGGGGATGCACTGTCGAGGATATTATTGCGTTGAGCAAATCCGAGCTTCAGAATCTCCTCATACCTGTTGGATTTTATAAAGTCAGTCGTTCAAAATTGAATGCGCTAAACTGTAATGCATATTTTAGAGAATGTACACTTAGCTTTCAAATCCAGTCTCTCCCCCTGAGTGCAATCTCAACCTCATCTTCAGTCCTCTCTCTCTTCCCTCACGTCCTCCATCTCTTCTGGCGATGAATTCGCATGAGTATCTCATTTCATCGAATTCAGTATCACCCTCAAGTTCAGTCTTCTTTCGGACACCCCGCACCATGCAAAATCTCCTTACACTTCGATTATCCCTCGATTATCCGGCTACGTCCGTTCATCTCTGCTAGACCCAAGATTTATATTCGAGAGTTTACAGTATCTTCGAAAGCGGATCTTTTGTAATTTATCCAGAAATGAGTTGGACTTTTTTGCATTCATAAAGTTTAGTTTACAAAATTCATCGCAAATCCTAAAAGCATCTTATCAAAGTTGTTTCTTTATTGAATGCATCTTTGGAGCTAATCAATTTATGAAACATAATTAGTAAGCTTTTATGTGCCCATCAGATGAATGATTCGTTGAGATAGATTTTCTAGCAATATGAGCAAATTAACGATTTCAGAAAAAAGCGATTTATCTTAAAAAAGTGGCAGAAATTCTGCACGATAAATACGAAAGTGATATTCCGAATACGATTGAAGATCTTTGCTCGTTGCCAGGCGTCGGACCTAAAATGGCTTATTTGGCGATGCAGCATGCTTGGGATAGAATCGAAGGGCTCGGTATAGATACTCACATACATCGTATTGCAAACAGGCTCGGTTGGGTAAGTTTATTTAGCCCGTTTAATGTCTCTTTAAAAGATTGTTGTCATTAAAATTGTACCACTCAAACGCTTAAATTGAATGTTGTTATACGTTGGACGTTTGAATGCATTGATCCGTTTTTATAATGCAAATACAACGTTGCCGTAAAAAACGAAGAGTAAATTTATAAATTCAGACAACTTGTTTGTCATTGAATATTATTCTGAGGTGGCTGGTAATTAAGTGTACACTTTTCCCACGAACTGCGAGTAGTTATCGTTTCTTTGTGATCTCATCTTGTACCCTTCACTTTCTGTTTGTACTCAAAGTTCAGTCGTGACAAGTCTTATTTAAAATGATTTGCAATGGTTGAGGGAATCCCTCATTTATGAGGTGCGTTGTGTTATCCTCTGCCGCTTGTGCGAATGATGCATCTGAAGGGGTGCACTCAGTGCCGAATTTGAAGCGATTTTATATGGAACGGCTCATCTAAGGAGAGCGGGAGAAGAGGGCAGAGGGAGAACATGAGGAGGAGGACTCGTGAGAATCGGTCCTACCAGAAGAAATTTAGTTCTGGTATTACACTATTTGCGCTACAAAGAATTATTGTTTGTTATTTTGTCGTTCTAGACTGAAGTCGTTGGTGAGTGAAACTGAATTTTTCTAAAGGTTAAAACGTCTACACCGGAACAGACTCGTATCGCCCTCGAGGCTTTGATCCCGCGCGAACATTGGGTCACTCTCAATAAACTATTGGTGGGTTTCGGTCAGCAGACTTGTCTTCCTGTGCTTCCAAAGTGTTCCGAGTGTCTGAACAGGGAGTTATGCCCAGCTATTGGAGTGCGGAAGAAGCGATGATCGATTGTTTCAGTCGAAGATATTGAAGTTTTGAAATTCGATCAGTTTTGAGGCTACTGTAAGAGAGACGAAAGTAAGTGTTGTAGGATGTGAGCGCTGTTATTGTTTTTTATCCCCTTTGAAGTTACCAGTTTTAGGCGGTTGGACAGCCAACTTTAAGCATGTAGAAGTGAAAAATAAATGAAGTTACCGTACGAGTTTTACTAGAGGTCGAAGAGCGCTTACAGCCTAATTATTCCGCGGGCAGTCTAATAGAGACGAAATATTTCATATATCGTTTCGTCGCAATAAAACAATAGCAGATTTTGACTTCCAGATTTTTGGCTTTGACCCGCAAGCTCCTTTCCATGATTCCGTTTCCTGAAAATGCAAATCTGAAAGAGCTGTTCTTCTGAAGGAGAGCCTCGTTTGAGAGGAGGTTTTTATTGAAGACTATACGGTATTTTATAGTTGGTAAATCAAGTGGTGTAGTATTTGTGGGACGGGAAATTACTTATGTTTATTACTTATGTTTCTTCTTCTTTGTTGTTGCGTGCTTATGGACGCATTTTATACGAAACTGTTTTTATCTCAATGTTTTATGCTGACATATATATAGTCTGAGTAGAGGTGCTGAGCGCTAGAACGCCTCTACATCAAAGATTGGGACTGTTTTGAGACAGAGAAAACTTCAGTCATTTCTATATCTAGAAGAAACTTGATCATAGTTGTGAATTTTAACTGTAAATAATTTTTAGTGCATAAAGCGAAGCCTACATGATGGATATTTAATTGAGTTCGTGTATGATGTTGTTAACTGATATTTTTATCACCTGTTTTACCTCTGTTTTATTTCGTTGCAATTTAATACTTTAGCCAGCATTCGTAAACATTTCCATATATTCTTCTCTTTTAATGTTTCGCTTCTGTTTATAATCCTTAGGCATTTTATATAGCATGCAATGTGCATTTTGACTGATAGCGCTGCGTTGTACATTACTGCTGCAGCCCTCTTTTTTCTTTTAAGATTTCTTGAAAAGGCCCATAATCCAACGGTATCTCTTTTTTTTGCTACCTCATAGTTTTTTAATGATGTAACTTTTATAAGGAAACTTTTGCTTTTCATAGAGTAATACCGTAAAACTCGAAACTATGCCCCTAGAATATATGCCTTTTTTTCAGATTTTCTGGAACTTTTCAGCTTTTCCTTACCTTTCTTTTTCTTTCAAAGAAATAGAGGTTTTTTCGAAACTCGGATTGCAGAATCGCTTAAAGCATCTCGAATATATACCCTTCTTCAGAGGTGCTCAAAATTTATACCTCCTCTCAAACGTACGTTTTTTTCTTCAATTTCATGAAACCTTAAACATTCCTTTCGAGATTTTACGGTATTCTTCATTATTTTCTTTATTTTTCATATTATCGAAATGCAATGTGAATGACGTCATTCCATAGCTGTTTTCTACCAATTTCATATGCTATGGTTTTACGTTGTTTATCGGTTGATCTCAATAATAGATCGCCTTGTATGTGAAACTGAGATGAAATCGCATATTTATTTGTAATACAGCGTCTTACGATAATCAACAAAAAACATTAATTTATTTTTAAAACATACATTTGAATGAGAGGACAATTATCGTAATGAATAGCAAAGGAACTAATGCTATGAATTGCGCATTCCAAGAGGCGTAGTCAATAAGTGTTAAAAAGTAGCCGAATTCATTAAGACACGTCACCTCTGATGGGCATCTTAGACGCCTTTCACTCATATCGAATCTGCAATTGTACGATGAATTCGACTCCACTTTGACTAGGTATTACAGCTTCCGTCCGTTTTTCTTATTCAGATTATAAACAATTCTTTTTTTTGCCCAACAAATAATTGCTTCTCTAAATGCTTATAAAGGTACAGAAGGATAGCCCAAATTATGCATACTGAAGGAGTAATGATATGGAAGAGAGCGGGTTATTTTGATGGGGAAAATGACTTAAAATTGTTCCCCTCAAAATCAGCTATTGGAAAATATCAGAAAATCGGTTCTATTCCTCGAACTGGTCATATCATTTAAAGCCTTAAACAAATGCACATGAACCTTAGACGCAAGAGTTGATCGAGCTAAGCTTTGAGATGAGTGAGAGCATCACAAGAGGAATTGTTGATAACGATTACAAGGGTTTATTTACAAATTAGACTTGCCGTGAAATTTGTCTTCGGAAGGTTCCTGATGAATGAGACACTTCAGTGAACGAAACTTCACTTGTTAGAATGCAGTTGTTTTCGCGGCAAGCACGATTCTGTGAACCAAACCTTAACATTTGGTTATCATTATTAATATCATTATTATTATTAATATTTCCTTCGTGATATATTTGCACATACTGTTATCCACGATATGCAAATATGTATTGTCAGAAAAGAATTATTCATTGTGGATAAAAATAACTAAAATATGTTCAGCGAGGCAGATGTTGGTAGCATTTGTAAATATGAGTATCATTTAAAGAAACGATTAGAGGAATCTTTTCTTAAGATATTAAAAATACAAATGTCCTAACTAACATTATCTTAAGGCCAATAACGATGCGTTTTTGGGCGATAACGTCAATCGACATCCGACAGACATCTTCGCAACCGTTCGTATGATTCGCTTCATTACGATTGTCCCTATCAGTAGAGTGGAATGGTCAAACAGAAACATAATTGGAAGGGAAAATACATTTATAGGTCATAAAATATTGGGTACTTAAATTTTTAATACTTAAATGATTAAATTTAATACTTAAACCGCACTTAAATGCACAGAAGCCAAAAGATGACGTGCAATTTGGTAAAGATTTGTGAAAAGGTAAAGAATTAAGAGACTTCTTCAATTAAGCCACTTTGCAGCGATGATCTTTCTAAAAATTAAGTATTTCGGCCTTTTTTTTCCTTTTTTTAATCGGCACATGAAGAAGATGGACCGTTAACAAATAACAAAGAAATATGTTCCATCAAATTTAGTGTAACTGTCTGCTATACTAAGTTTTGTTATGCGTCACCATTTGAAAGTATCACGCTGTTATCCATTTCTGCAAACAACTTTAGCTTATTCAATGTTCAGTTTTTGCTTTGTTTTTTTTTTTTCGAAAAATATGGGAATATTCTATTACCTCCATCGTATTATGTACATGTTTCAGAAACCTCTATACGATGCACAAATTATGCAAACATACTTTGTAAAGAAACTTTCATTGAATGAACATTTCATTATAAAGTAATTAAAGTGTAAAATGGTTTTTGAATTAAAGTGTAAAATAAATTAATGTAAAATGACGAAAATAAAGTGTAAAATGAAGACGAAAATAAAATGGTTCTTAGCATAATTTTTGAGATGGAAAATTTTAAATCAGTTGAACTTTAAAAATCTCTTATACACTTCGGCTAAAAAAAAGAAAGAAGAAAATAGTAGAATTACTCACATGAGAAATGGAGTAAAACAGTTGTTCCCCAAGCGATCACAAATTGTGTTTGCGGTGATTTCACTAAGCAGATAGTTTTTTATCAGCTTTGGATCACAATTCTGCAATTTCTCGCTAATGAACTTTTGCATATTCTGATCATCCTTAAAAGTTATCCTCGTCCAATTCTCTTACTGTTCCTTGAAGATATTCTAAACAGTATATATTCATGTTCATGGATCTTCAGTCGCAAAGAAATTATCAAATTTAAAAAGAAAAATTCATAAAACTGATTTCATCTGTAACGTCCAACACAACGATCACAGCTATTGCTACTGCAACATGATTCAATCGGTATTAGTAATACAAAAGATAAAATAAAATAGCCTTCCATCTCCTTCCTAAAAAATATACAACTAGCATATAGTTGTAAAGTGTACAACTAGTAAAGTATACAACCCATCTCCTAAAGACATGTATATAGCCCTGAAGGCTTTAATTGAGTCGATGCATTGCTGAAAAATAGAAAAAAAGCGATACTGCGTTGAAGCTAAAAGTCAACACGGTTGTACAGGAATATGCGACAATGAAATATGGTGTGCAACACTACCTTTACTTCCAAGAAGAAGAAAAAAGCATGCAAAAGAAATTGATGGCCACATTCGAACAGCAAACCTGTGTATTCGGTATTGCCAAGAAGCAATGCGTTGTTATATTGATACCATACTTTACAGGGATTGTACTGAAGGATGAACACAGGCCATTAAGACCTAAACATTGGACCATCAGTTCCTCAACATTAGACCATCAGTACCTAAACATTAGACCGTCAGTACCTAAACGTTAGACCAACAGTACCTAAACATCAGACCACCAGTGCCTGAATATTAGACCATCAGTACCTAAACATTAGACCATCAGTACCTAAATATTAGACTACCAGTACATGCAGATCATCAATACATAAACGATGGAGATGTAGAAAGCAATGAAGTAATAAATGAATAGAAAGAACCGATTAATTGGAGAAAAAAAAAACAACCGATTAATTAGGAATTTTAAAGGAACTAAGAATGTGGAGTTCAGTTTACTGAGATAAACAGTTCAATCGATGTTTGTTTCATGAAAATGATTCTATGATTAATTAATATGAATGGCAAACTTACAGCAAAACAACATTACATGAGAGCATTACTCAACACCTGAGAAAGGGAGAATGGTGACGATAAGGTGAGCATTACAGGTGTTTTATTGGCATTTAATGTCCCTCAATAACTACTTTTAATGTACTATTTAGCGAATGTTGTGAAATACAAACCGGGCTGAAGCAATCGAAGCGAACCGTCCGTTCTTAATTCATCGCCAATACGATATTCAGAGAGGTTTTGCTCATTCATAGAAAATATTAATTGCTGCGTATCATCAGTATCGTCACCCTACATAGTCATAATATCATTACTTAATCAAAACAAAAACGCTCTATGTATCAAAGAAGCTAGAAATTGTAGCAGAGAGTTGGTGCAATATACGCCTTTAGTGGTCTCTGTTAAAATGGTCTTCTTGTGTAATGTTCCACAATCAAACGAATAGCACTTTTATTTGCATGAGTACTTTTGCCCGATGGAGCCGAAAGTGTACATCTCTGAAAGCGAACCAACATTCTTTTTGTCTTATGTGATTCACCTTTAATTACCGTCCTAATATACTCACGAATACATTTTGAAGAAGCTCATATTTAGAAAAACAAAAGTAAAAAAACGACTTATGAAAAAAAAACAATTATAGAATTTTCAAAATGATGATAACTTAATTGCCAACCTCATCTTCAGGCGTGTTGCACATCGTTTCGTTTCTATAATTTTGAAAAGTTTTTTTTTTTTTAAATGATGAAGGACAAAATTTCTAATAAGTGAAACGAAAATAGCTCTTTTAGATTATAAACAACACAATTTATGAACTCCAATTTTAGGAGCCGCTTTGAATTTGAAAACGATTTTTTAGTTAGAAGCCGTGGAGATTGTGACTGTAGATTGGATGATTTAGGCTTTAATGTCAAGTGTGTCAAGTTGTGTGTGTGTGTGTGTCAAGCATAATAATGTCAAGCATCTGGAGCATTCATTGCAGCTGATGCAAACGAACAAGTAAGCCAGATGCCTCCTTTTTGCTGCGCCAAGCCTCGTAGAACGAATATTTTCATGGCAGGTGGGGGGAATGGAGTGCAGGAGGTGGAAAGAAGGGATGGGGGAAGACCGAAGAAGTTTCTGCTCCCTCCCATCAACCCCCCCCCCCCCCCCCCCCCCCCCCCCCCCCCCCCCCCTCCCTTCCTTCCAGTTCGCCGCTTAACTTTTCATTGGAGTGCTTTTTTAAGTTGCCATATCTCATATTCGTTAATGTATATATGGAGAAGATAAAAAGAAAAAGTAAAAGAAAGGCTGTTGAGCGAAATAAATGAATCGTACAGTAATGTTCACGAGTAAAAGTAGTCGTGACATAAACTTTCATAGTTTTTTAGTGCGCTCTGGCATATTAACAGCCTGCAAAACGCATTAAGTAACTGTCACTTATGTTTTGTACGTATGTTTGTAGGCGTATTTGTCTTTATATTTATGTGTGTGTATCTGTTTGTCGTTTGTCTGTGTCTGTCTGTCTGTCTCTCTGTCTGTCCTTCTTTCCGTTCGGTAGTTTCAATTCGCGAAACACTGAAAATATGGTAGGTGTAAGGTGCACCATGGAATCATCACTTGTTTGCAATTTCAAACCATTTTTCCGACCAATGAATAGGTCATACCCTCACAAAGGTCGTAAAAAGCTATCGTTGATTTATGACGGGTCGGATTGCATATTCAACCGAGCAGATGGCAGAAAAGCGAATCTTTAGTGGCCGATTTGATAAAATGTGGCCGATCTGTCAAATAAAATCTGAACTGTCATGGTTACGAAATCGCCTGATCTGATCGGTGAGTCACCGAAGCGCATTTCGTGCCATCCTCATGGCACTTATTATCATTTGTTGGAAACGGGAAATATGGGAAAATGGCAAAAACAAGGGAATTGAAGGAATTTGGGAAATTCACGAATGTTTCGATAGCTTTCGTTCAGCTTAATTTTACCCCATTTTTGATCATCAAAAAAACACATCTTCGTTCCACCATCAGAACTCATGGGAAGACAATTCCTCCTCCCTTCTGGTCGCGGCTGCAAACGTGGCTGAATGCATTGCACTGAAAAGTACTTTGATGCATTCGGTTTAAAGAATATTTTTAACTTAAGCAATTTCAGGAATACTTTTAATTTAAAGAATTTTAAGATAACTTTTCAACTTAATGAATTTAAAGAATATTTTTAACGCATTGAATTAAAACCAAGTTGTTATTATTTGATAAGGGATCGACACGGCCTCTCAAACAACTATAAAGTAATAACTTAATAGAAAAACCAAATGACTTACGAGGTAGACTGAAAGCAAAGTGACATTGATGTGTTCGTTGTTTGAAACGATTGCATTGTAAGCTGAGATGGTTGCAAACGAGTACTCTTCCTGTAGGCAATAATGCCAATAAGTAGTTCTTAAAAAGTAGTTTTTTTTGCCCCCCCCCCCCCCCCACCACACCACCAGAAAAACCAAATGACTTACGAGGTAGACTGAAAGCAAAGTGACATTGATGTGTTCGTTGTTTGAAACGATTGCATTGTAAGCTGAGATGGTTGCAAACGAGTACTCTTCCTGTAGGCAATAATGCCAATAAGTAGTTCTTAAAAAGTAGTTTTTTTTGCCCCCCCCCCCCTATCAGAGTTACACAAGAAAACCCGTAAACGCTCCCCTATTATTCCACGAAAACGCTTTTATAACCAATTGTTTGGTAACGAAAAAAAAAACAAAAATTCCGAAAGTATCACCAAAATTCTGCTTTATCTCGTACCGACTTTTCCGTACTCAATATAATTCTTTAATTTCTTCACATGAAGTTTGCAAAAAAAATTATTCCGTTACTTTATTTCTTTAACGGACATAAAAGCAAGGTAAACAGTAAAAATGTCAGAGCGATAGTTGGTACAGCTACCTAAAAGTGTAAGTAAACATAGGTGGTAATGGTGCGATTGCTGTTGTTGGTCCTCTGGGCAGCGGTCTTGAGGTGCCCTCAAAGATAGCTTTCAGGAATGGCGAATACCCTCCGATAATATCGAAAGCCGAGAATCTGCAAATCATTGATTATCGCGGCACGATCACAGGATGATCAACAAAACCAAATATAAGACGTGTAAAAGAAAATTGCTGCCGTCATGATAAGGAGCAAAGATTTCATAGAACAAAAACTCGACCTTCGGATGTTCGTAGAGAATTTTTCAATTCGTACAAGCAGATTTCAGATACCAAATACAAGCAAATTTCAGATACCAACACCGATAAACTGTACTACAATTGCTTGTCCACATATTGATAAATGCTTTCAGTGTGCCCTATTTGGTGACTATAATTGGGGATCATATAGCAAAATCGCATTTTTTGGCAAGTAGAATAAAGTTAAGAGAAACTCTCCTTCGAAATTCTTCTCAGCTTTCAAGCGGCCTTTTTCAACGACGAAAAAAAAAACGAAACGGCACTATCGAAAAGAACGCAAAAGAACAAATGATGAAAAGATTGAAAAAAAAAGAGTTGACTGAAGTATTTGAAATAAATCCAAAGGAATAGATAAAGGTTGGACTCGATGTTATTCTATTTAAGCAAAGACGCGCAATGTGAAGTGCAAAGACTATTCATAAGGACGAATAAAGGTGTTTTACATTGTACATTGAATTTGAAAAAAAACTAAAAGTTACTAAAACGTAACCTTGGGATCCATGGAGCTGGTATATCGAGCTGCGAAAGTGCAAATGTTGTTGAGTGTAAAACTAACAGCCTCAATAAAGTCCGCTCCAAAATCATCGATCGCCACGATATTTGAGGATGCATTTTTGGATGCCTCGGAAGAATTTTGTTACCATAGCAACGAAGCTTTGATACTTATCATGAGGTCCCAAAACGATAACAAGCGTACGATGAAAATTCGTTGCCGCAATTTAAACGCTGCATTGGTTGCTCGTATCTGTAACCCTCTGTATATTTTCGAGCGACCCATGTGGAAGGGGGGGGTGGGGAGTGAAGGTGTCTGGGTAGGTTTCACAACTGTAAGCTGTCTTTCAATGAGCAGTTTTGGAGGGCTGATTTTTCATAATGCATTTTTCTTTTTGCATTTCCTCTCTACACTGTGACTTCTTTCGATAAATGTCGTTCATTTGTAGAGAAGCGGAACTTTGAAATGTTTCAGGAAGGGAATGCAGGCCATCATTGAAAGGAGTAAGCCGCTTTTGAGGGACGCGGTGGCTTTGGATAAGGACGACAAAAAAGTGGAGGCCGTTGGGAAGTATGTCGAAGGCGTTTCCGTTCTTATGGAGGCGATGTCTTGTTGAGTCACGCTTTCTTAATTTCACATTTACTGTTTGCCTATTACTATCAGAAAGCTAGACACGGTATGTATGTGAATTGTAACAGCCCATTCTTATAAGGCTCACGTTAAGGTACTTATAACGTAAAACTTGGGGATGCCACAATGGTGGAGGAGAAATCGAAGTTTTCGGCCAACACGAGTTACGGGAAATAGTTTTTTCTTCGTTTCTAAATTTTTCACCATAACTTCGGAGTCGTTTTTATCGACCAACTAGAGCGCGCAGGTCGTCTCCAAACTGTAGCAGTATGAAGAGGCCGGGGAGTTCGG
>JPKZ01001918.1:47103-69889 GCA_000803305.1 Toxocara canis
TGATGCGGATGTAGAATGTAATGATTTCACTTTTGCACATGTATTGACGCCACCGGCGGAGCCAGAGAATAATCCCCGCCGTAGTGCAACGACTGCGGACAAGTGCATTCTAGCGAGTAAAATGGGCGTTCAATGCGCCTTCACTGTGTCATGCTTGGGTATGTCCTACCATGTGGGGATAGTGTTTGATGAATGACCTCAGATTTCCTTCATTTTCTGGAGGAGGGTCGCATAGCTTGAATCCACACGAGCAGTGAACGGTTTCCTCACGTTCGAAAACCCCGCTGATGTAATTTTTTACCCTTCTGGGCGATCTTAAGTGGGGATGGTCCAGCGGATCGGCCAGACAGATTGAGAAAAAATAAAACAATATTCCTGGTATCTTCTTGGCTGGCAACCTTCTGTATCGAAATTTGGCGACAAAAGTGTTGGAATTTTTTGTTTTCACCTCGGCCATTCTGACCCGCCAGTTTTATAAATACTTGAGTTAAAATAGCACTAATGTGATCAAGTGCGCGGAATAATGCAGAAGTAACGTACTGCGGAATTTTTTCAGGATAACTTTGACTAGCGGGGTGGGGGTGGGACAGGAAATATCGATATTACAGCTTTGTGGCTGCAACTTATATAGTAAAACGTCTGCGATCTAGCATCTCATTTCTATTGTTTATGGTTCGTTCCCTTGAAGTGCAGATGCTTCTTTTTCGATAGTAATACGATTTTATTATTATTCTTTTTTGTTTTTCCTGTTTTTGCAGACTGTTTTGTTGGTCTGAATTATTATGGCACGCGTTCATTTGTAAACAATAAGGTACAACGGTAATTTTCCTGCGTACGTTGAAATGTGAATGATAGTTTGACGGTTGGCCAGCACGAAAGTTAACATTGCGTAATTCACTTTCGCATTGCAGCGTGCCATTTTGATGATATAGTCATGTGAAATTTCACATTCCAAATTTCAAGCAAAGTTCTCCTCAATGTCTTCGTAATTATTCTTTCTTTAGCTAATTAGTAAATGTAGTCAGCATTGACAATTATGTTATAGAAACATCAAATGCTTTACCCTGTGAGGATGTTGATGGTAAATTTAAGTGAGAAAAATACGTCTTCACGAACATTTTTCAATTTCGATTAGTTTAGGCAAAGAAGTTTCTTCGAAGGAAAAGGATACCCTTAAAGCTACAATAATGAAGTATATGGCTCGAGCCGAAACACTTAAAGGACAAGCTAGAGTGAAAGTCATTTCATTGGAGCAACGTCATATTAAGGATGGAACAGTGAAGTTTTAATAGACAATTCTTTTCTGATTGATTTTGATTTCTGTTAGCAGGCAAAAAAGTTGGAACGAGTTTGTTGGATTTCATATTCAAAATTTCGTTTTTAATTTCTAGAAAATTTTGCATTCCTCTAAATGAGTGTATTTGATGTACAAATGGAAACAATATGTTCACTGGCAAACACGTAACGAATTCGTTTACCGCTTTTACAGCGTTTAATAGGCAAATTTCGCAAACACGAAAAATTTTATGTTCTCTTTTGAATTTTCCAAGCGTCTCTTTAAAACATATATGTGTTTTTTTGTGTTCGACATGTTTAACGAATAGTATTTTTCGTAAAAATTTTGAAAATAAGTTTTTTCTGCAGATTGGTCATGGATACGATAAAATATTTGCGAAATGTATGGATGATTGTTTGACGGAAGTTATTGTTGAAGATGCGTACATTATTGCCCACCATCAGGTTTGTTTCGAAATGAGTTGAGAAACCGAAATTTAATGCAGATCACATGAAATGCAAAGTGCATCACAACTGGTATAACGTTGGCTTGGCACTGCGATATTCTTTCGTTCGTCAACTCCTTTTCGAAATCTTACCACCTACGCTTTTTGAAAGCAGTGTTTGTTGGCCAATCTTTTTGATCAAATACGCTTCAAACTTTGTAAAGTTTCTCCAAAAAGAAGCTTTTAGTGACTCACTTTCTGCGGGATTCTTAAATTTCACGCACATAGGTGATATCCTACAATAATTTTTCAGTAATTTAATTTACCCACTATTGTACCACCTGCCATCTTCTAAACCCTGATATGTGATTGGGACTCATTGAAGTTGTCGCTGATATTATTTTAATGAATTGCAGCTGCGGATTTTGTCTACTTTCTTCCATATAATGAACAGGTATGCGAAAGGGATAATTCTATAACTGAATGATTATCCAGTCAGAACGCCACAATGGGAAAGGGTTCTCGGAAAGGGGGCTGAAACAATGAGGCCAAATGAATATTCGCTGACTGTGCTCAACCAAAACATAATTCGATTGCATGGTTTATGAAAAATTCTAGATTCTGAATTTCGTTCGTTTCTGTGAGTATTGCGTATTGAATGCGCGAAATTTACGGCGGATTAGTTTGCGGACGCAGCGCGAAGGAAATAATGAAGAGGCGGTCGGTGAACTTGGTCGTAGTTTATCGATGAGACACATCACCCTAACTGTCGTCTTCGATAGCAGTATTCATGATAGGGAAATCAGGTACTTTTTTTTCTGCATTTTATTTTTCACACCCAGCTCAATTTCATTTGCAGTACTCAGTATTACGTGTTAGTTTAAACTGTTGATATTTGATCTACTTGATAGGCTGTGCAGTTGTCTTTCTCTTTTCACATGCTCCTGTCGTCTTCCGCCTGCCGTTCATTTCATAGTTTATACTTGCTGAACGTGAACGTGCATTATACTAGCTCTTTCTGCAAGGTTACTTCTGAATGAAATTAAAATTGTTTTCAAAAATAATAACTAAAGAAAACACCTAGTTTTTAAAAGCAATAGTAAATTAATTTATTAGTTGATTTATACCTTACATAATTCTTAGTATAGCCAAAAAAGCGAGTAAAATGGTTTTAAAAAATTCAGTGATTGATAAGGCGCGAAAATTATGGAATTATAGTTTAAACATGTCTGGAATATTGTTAAAGCGTTTATTTTAAAACTTTGCATTGTAAAGATTCAACAATGGATGGATAGTGAAGATCGGGCGTGGTTTGAACTATTTTCGAAATCCGGGTAAATATGGATTGGGTGCCGGCGATCTCAATCTGCGGCAGTGTTATGAGACTAACGTCGATATTTTTCGAATGCAATGAGGTCGCACGTTATTATTTTTGCTATTTGATTGGCTTGATATGGTTCACCTCTTCACATTTTCATTTAAAAGGTTTCATTCCACATATATTTTTCGTATTTTTTTTCTCATCTACCTTGCACAGAGAGTTGGGAAATGGAATTGAATTTAGGGACAAGCAAGTTTTTTTTCTTTCTTTGCAGAAAACTTTTTTACTTTTTTAGCACTAAGAGATATGCTGATTTTGGTGCCTTATGGGATTTCTTCGTCGTATTTTTTAGGAGTCGAAATAGTACCGAATTTTTGCAAATAAATGTTTTGTAGTTGATTGCTAGACAGGAATATTTAATTACCAGGCGGTCCGTAAAATTCTTGATTATGGTGCTTGAAATTCATTCAACTCCCGTTCGCGTTTTTCCTCATCGTTCCTATTCCTGAGTGCCTTTGCAATTAAACTCACAGTGATTCTGTTCTGTTGTATTTTGTTCTGTACCTCCGCATTTTTTATGTTGGAAGCTGGGAATTTCAAAGTGGTTCTATTAAGCGCATTTTATATTTATTCGCAGGAGAATCTTTTATCGACCGAACCGTAAAAGAAAAAAAAGAGTCACTTGTTTTATTTCGTTTACGTGAATGTTGTAAATATGTGATTTGATGTAGATGCTGTTGTATGTTGCAGTAAACTCTTTGTTCTTTTAATCGTTTCGCATAAATCATTTTTCGTGTTTTTCGTCAGCAGCTTCTGCTGTTTTTATCTTTACTTTATTTTTTTCAACTAAAATATTGCTACATGTGTTGCAGTTTGTTTTAGCAAGGTATTTTTCCCCCCTTAGCTTATTTTAGTGTTTTTGCCGAACAACACAGTCATTAGAAAACTAAGGTCTGTGTTTAATTGAGCGAAATTGACTGATTTCGGACACCAGGTGATTAACAGGTAATAAACGCCCGTTTTTGTTTGTATTTATTTATTAAAGCTTTATTTCGTTAGATTGCAAAGGGCGACGCATGGACGGGCGAACGTGAGGTCATACTTAAGTGCATCTTAAACAGGAATGTTTAGTTATTGAGGAGGTTTCGTGATCATGTTTAGCTATTGAGGAGAGAGAGCGTTTTAGTTTCAGTATTGAAGCCGAAATTTGAAAGGGAGGGGAGGGGGAGGTGGGATTGGTTCAGGCATGATTTGCGATTGTTTTATGTTTTTTCTTGGAATCCAGGCATATACAGCTAAAGTACAGCGCACATCAGCTGATGGTTAGCTCGTTTAAAAGCCAAGCGTATTTTCAAGTGAGTTTTTATCTTCTCATTGAAAGAATTCAGAAGTATGCGCGTGATATTTGTTCCGTGCAGGTAGTCTGCCGACTGAAAGAATTTCAATAAAATCGTTAGAAAGTTCAGTAAAAAATTATTTCCTCTGATTAGAATTTCAACAAAAAATAAATTTCAATAAAAGAAGTATCCTAAATCGTTAGATTCTTTCTTCTGTTCTTAAAATTTCTGCATAAAGTATTATGTAATCCGTGCAGCGCTTGCTTCTAAATAGTTCTTGTTTTCTTTTACACACTTAACTGTCGCCTGCGACATATGCGCCGTATTGTCTTGGTTTCGGAATTATCGATTTAACAGCTTGTAAGAGCCGATCGGAAAATTAACCGTTGTGGTTCTATACACCAGTACATTGTACTTGTTAAATAGCAGCATCATACAGTAGACGAAATTGTGGAACTTAGAATTATGAGGAACTCAAAATACGGTTATTAATTCTTTTAAGGGTACTAGACTGCTTAATCAATTCAAAATTATAATCATCATGGCACGGCCATCTGCGTATAGCAAAATTGTCGCGTAGAAGTAACGGCTAGTCGATTTTTTTACCTGAGTAGCACATATAACGGGTACTGGTTAAATCCTCGTTCGTCGCATTCTATATCTGCTAGCATCGGTAATTAAAAGGGATCATTGGTTTTTCCCTCCTGATTAGAATACCTGCTTAGCATCTTCTCGTTGAGAACGGTAATACTTATCGCTAGGGTTCTTTTAGCTGATCTTCCTCTTGATTTCGTCTTTTCATTCAGATAGCGTAAGGTGGTCGTTCTCAAGCTTACTTCCGAATTGCTCAGCCGTTTTTGCAGTCGGAAAGGTTTGATTTATCCCAACGTAGAATTTTGCTCTTTTTATATTGCATACAGGAAAACCGGTAAAATTTTTGTCGTTTTTTTTTTTTCATACCGTTATTCTCTGTTGGTTTCAACTTTCATGTTATTTAGCACTTGTGCTATACATCTCAATTTTTTGTTCGTTATTTTCGTAGCTGTTAGAATTGCGTATAACACTAGTCCGCGATGTGTTTTTACTCCGCTTCGAATAATTCGTTTGTCAGTTTAATTTATTTTGCGTTAATTTGTGAATACAAATATTTCTTATCCAAATTTAGTCGTGCTTTCTCATTTGATGTTCATTACCGTCTCTTTTGCCGTTCATTATGAGAGTTTATCATAAGAATTTTTAAAATTTCGTTCATCTTTGAATTTTTGTTTGTTGTAAACATTCACAAACAAAACCCACCGTATGTTGCAGACGGTAGTCGTAAGCCTGAGTCTGATTTCGACTGACCTGTCAACTAGCGCAAAAATAGTGAAATTAAAGGACTGAGAAAAAACCACGAAAAAAAGAAAATTGGAGTTGAAAGAGTTGAAAGTTGAACTCTCAAACAAGTTCAGAAATTGTGGAGTTTTAAGTTCATCTGTTATGCTAGATGCGGTTGTATTTTCTCAGATGCCTTATAGAGGTTTTTCTGTTTTCTTTTTTTGACAATATTTGGTTTTCTTTCAGAGGCATCTCAGCATTGGTCAGTGATGCCGGTAGAGAAAAATTCAAGCAGTCCGAAAAAGCAGGTTTGCAATTTTTATGGGCGTACCATTACCGAATACTGTTTTGGGGGATAAGACTGAAATAAGTCAACGGATAGAAATTGTAATGATTTGTTGATTACTTCTTAGGATCGCTTCAGCGTAGGCCAGAATGTTTCGAAATATATCGCGGTTTTAATGTATTCAAAGCTTATTGTTTTGTAGAGGGGAATTACGAGACTGGAAATCTGCATCATACCGTTATTCTCTGTTGGTTTCAACTTTCATGTTATTTAGCACTTGTGCTATACATCTCAATTTTTTGTTCGTTATTTTCGTAGCTGTTAGAATTGCGTATAACACTAGTCCGCGATGTGTTTTTACTCCGCTTCGAATAATTCGTTTGTCAGTTTAATTTATTTTGCGTTAATTTGTGAATACAAATATTTCTTATCCAAATTTAGTCGTGCTTTCTCATTTGATGTTCATTACCGTCTCTTTTGCCGTTCATTATGAGAGTTTATCATAAGAATTTTTAAAATTTCGTTCATCTTTGAATTTTTGTTTGTTGTAAACATTCACAAACAAAACCCACCGTATGTTGCAGACGGTAGTCGTAAGCCTGAGTCTGATTTCGACTGACCTGTCAACTAGCGCAAAAATAGTGAAATTAAAGGACTGAGAAAAAACCACGAAAAAAAGAAAATTGGAGTTGAAAGAGTTGAAAGTTGAACTCTCAAACAAGTTCAGAAATTGTGGAGTTTTAAGTTCATCTGTTATGCTAGATGCGGTTGTATTTTCTCAGATGCCTTATAGAGGTTTTTCTGTTTTCTTTTTTTGACAATATTTGGTTTTCTTTCAGAGGCATCTCAGCATTGGTCAGTGATGCCGGTAGAGAAAAATTCAAGCAGTCCGAAAAAGCAGGTTTGCAATTTTTATGGGCGTACCATTACCGAATACTGTTTTGGGGGATAAGACTGAAATAAGTCAACGGATAGAAATTGTAATGATTTGTTGATTACTTCTTAGGATCGCTTCAGCGTAGGCCAGAATGTTTCGAAATATATCGCGGTTTTAATGTATTCAAAGCTTATTGTTTTGTAGAGGGGAATTACGAGACTGGAAATCTGCAGCACTCAAACAGATGTAATTGATTGTTTTTGTTAATGCTATAATGTCTTTTATTAGTTCCTATACCTACTGCTTTTCACGAGGTGATATCGATCGACAAAGGAACTGAAATTATTTAAATCAACAGTAATTCTTTTTGCAAATTATTTGTTTTGCTTTTTATGTTTTGAATTGAAGTATTTACTTTGACGAGAGGCATATGATCGTCTTTAAGAGGCGTTGAACAATTTCGAAATTAGTTGTAAGGAGGTAGAACGTTCATTTCATGAACACGGAAAACAAAATACAGCCTCTTTGGCAGCAGTCGAGACAAAGACGCATTTGAAATTTGAATTTACTTATTCGGGTGTTCTTGTTTTTGCTTAGTTTGTTGAAAAATTTTCGTTTTTTGGTGAATAGGTGTAGAGTGGTGTTTAATTGAGAAAGTGACTGTCGAGCCATATACGGGCATATCTCCGCCTTCGCAGACTTGTTCCTTTAGCTGTGAGTGGTATGAGCTAATGAGCGGTTTTTGGCAGCCAGCTGGATATCAGAGTCATTTTTCGGTTAGAAATCCTCAAATAGCCCTTTCATGCTTTTATCCGTTGGGAGATCCGCATCCATCCTCTAGAAAGGGGTTGTCCATGTGTAATTTTGTTTCGTTGTATCCAGTGTATTGTTTTGCATGTTGGTTATCGTTTAGCACCTTGTTTATTTAGATGGAGGCGTACAAGGAGAAACTGCTGAAAGAAGCTGAGAAAATCGTTCTGGAAGAGTTTCCCAAGAAAGTAATCGAATTCAACAATTTGCTCGAGGTGCTTGATGATGCTTCTTGACTTTTGCATAACTTCTTATCGATTTGATTATTCAGTGTTATTTTGAGAATCTTATTCGTAAGGAATTAATAAGACTGGAAGAAGAAATGTGAGGTAACGAATTGCCTCTATTCGTTTTAGATGCTGTGCTTAAGTGACGGGCTGTTTTGGGAAGCGACCGCGGTGAAAGATAACACATCCAATAACGTTGAATCAACTTTTTGCAATTTAAGCGGTGAGGTTTCGAAGAAAATCGCAAGAAAAAAAGCCGTTCCGGATTCAACTTTTTTGATGCGTACCATTTATACTCATTTAAAATTGACTCGAGGCGGCTCTCTCTCTCTCTCTCTCTCTGCATGGTTATTCCGATAGTGATGCAATGGACTGAGGCAGTAAATAAAATAGTTAATGAACTTTCTCACCGCAGCCACCCATTTGAGCTTATTTCTTGTGTATTGTTTCACATCTGAACCACTAATGAAATCGGAATTAGCGAAACTGTCTGTTCGAAAGGCAGCTAAAAATGGTAGCCGCTAATGTTGAACTGGTTTATATATTTGTTTTGAGTAATGGGGCAAAGGTCCGATCAGGTTGGGCATGTAGTTTTTTGCAGCTTTTAATCAAATTACAATCTCCCGCTTTTCGATGCTTTCATATTGCTGCAGGTTGTTTTGTTACTGTTTCGGACGTACGCAGGGAAGTCAGTACCGTTCTTTGTCTTAGAAAGGGTGGGGAGCGGGGGGAGGAGTGTCTTGCAAAAATTCAATACAAAAAGAGTCAGTTTATGGAACTTTCTATAATTGGAAAGGTGGGGATTACGGAAGACCTTTTTAGAGACTTTCGTTTATCCAGAACGATAGTGAAAAATAGGTTGTTTATTAATTTTTGTTTGATTTCAGAGTGGTCAGTTTTCCTACGGTAGATTGCCGGAGTTGTTGCCTGATACAGATCTGAATATCCCATATCCTAATCAAATCAGCGAGTCACTGGTTCGCTTATTTATGTACTTGTCATTTTTCTTTAAATTGCTTCCATGACATCATGAAAAAGAGCTAATGCAAGTGACTTTTAGGATTAATAGCAATAACATTAAGTAACCTGCTGTACGATGTGCAGTTGCAAATTATTGTTATACGGATATATAGCCACGATTCACACGGTTTATCGTGTGAATTTTTGTTGTACCAAAATGGCACTTCATTTTACATAACTAAAACGGCTTTGGTGAACTATGCAGTGCGAACAGAAAATACAACTGAACATCTGTCTATGCGGCAGAAACTCTTTTACGGTGTCTTGCAAATACGGTGTCTTGTGCATTTGCATAACTGTCTTCCTCTTTTCATGTCCATCTATGAGAACTAGTTTGTTGATGGAAGGAAGGCGATAGGCTATGGGCAGTGAGAATCATATTATAGCGATGTTTCAAAGGTCTGAAAAATAGAACAATTAATAAACGTTATTGGACTAGTGGATGCACATCATTGAGCAATTAGTTTATAAACTTGGTGGTTCAAAGGAACTTAATGCCTAATGTATTCGGCGCTTCGAAAGCTTTATTTTGTGGTTGTGGACGAGTATTAGTTTTCGGGCTGTATGCGCTGTTAGTTTTTAAGATAAATTTCCGAAAGGGAAACCGAACATTTGAGATTTTGAGCGTCGTGGAAAACCGAATTTCTTTACTTGTAATGTACGATTTTGTTTTATTCAATCAACGAACTTGTAAAAAAATTTTCTCATTGCTATTAATTGAATTTTGAGGTCCTTATTGCTTTTTTAAGATGTTATTTTCCATTTGAATTTTCCTATCCACGTTCTTTTCTTTACTCGTCAAGTTTATTTTGCATTTCTCAGCATGGACGTGACGCTTAAATTTTTCTTTGATTAAAAATGTTTGAATTTTTTTCTTGTTTTTAATCTCATAAACGATCTCTTTTGCAGTCAGATGGCGTTCCGAAGAAGCGAGCCAAGTTAAACGGTGACGAAGCGTTTTTCCACGGTTTGTTCGCCTTTGATTTTCTATTGTCATGGAGCTATGATGCTTCAGGAGTTAGTTTAGTTGGCCGTTATAGATTTGTGACGATTGAGTTTGATTTTGAGCGAGTTAACGTTTACTATTTTTTTAACAGAGTTATGGTGAATAGACTTCTATGATATAACCTCGGATCGCGACGATTTGAACGATTCACATCAGCAGCTGGCGTTAACGTGAGAGCCTGCAAGGCATGGTTCAGCTAGCGCATCATGTACAAAAAGCCTTCTAAGAGATGCGAACAGTTGCTGAAGCCAAACGTACTGGAAGAGGAGCTGCCAGTAACATAACGCGACAGTCTCAGCCTTGTTAGCAATCGTTTATTGCAGCAAAGCCCGTCATGAATATGGCGATTGGCGGAGCGGGTTGCGAATTTGGAAGTCGACTGGCTTCTGATATTCAGCCATCTGAGTTTTACCTTTTAACTTGCAGTTAGCAAATAGCATTGTGACGGCGCTGTGCCTATGTGCGCATGTATATGTGTTTATCGTTGTATTTTTTCGACATTGTCGATTCGGAAATCAGTGGAGCCAGAGCTATGAATTTAGTTGTGTGCGGCATCATAGGGAGTATCTCCAGCCATTCCAAACCAAGTCGTCGGTTCCAAAAGAAGTTATATGTCTTAAAGGGGGGCTAAAATTTTCCATGCATTTTCAGCCGATCGGGTTGCGTAAATCGTCAACAGGGGTCACAGAAAAAAAAAAGCAATTAAATAAATTCGTGCCAGCGGTGATGAAATCGGATGGTTTAATTGGTCAACCGCCGCAACGCTTATCGTGCCAGACTGCTGACGCGCATTCTCAATTGTTTTAAAATATTTAAGTATTGCTGAATCTGTTGTGAAAATTTTGGGGCGGTTTCTTTTTCTCCAATTTTTCTCTCATATTTGCGAGGTCCAACAACATTTCTGCGTCTCCCCGTTCATATCTTTATGCTAATATAGCGAAGTTTCGTACTGTAGTCGAGAAAAAATTGCTGCGCTACACAGAAAGAAAGATTTGAGAATTACTAATTTAAATGAATCAAACAGAATTGCAGGTACGCCGGTGTATGGCTTTGTGAATGGTATGGTGAAATGCAACGAAAAAATTGCAGAACTGACCGATATTACGCGGCCTATGCTTAGGGATGCGGTCGAAGCAGTTAACAAGGTTTGCATCCATCGCTTTGCTCGTATATTTAATGTTTTGAGGCATACTAACTGCAAATTGCAATCGTTCTAACTGTCGGCATTTTCTACCACTAGAAGCATCTTTATTTTACAGTGCTCAATCTGCCGAAGTATTCTCTATAGTTTCGATTTGATGCGCCTAAAACAATGGCCAAAATTGTCGCTTAATGTCATGGTTGTTTGCCAAATGCGACTGTCTCGTTTTAAATGCACCTTAACTGAAATCGACCATATGCTTGCATCGCTTCACTATCGACCGATCGGCAATAGCGTTTTGGTCCCTAACAGGCGTTCATAACTTTTTTTTTTCATAACTTCATAACTTTTCATAAGAAGCGTCATAATTTTTTCATAACTTTTAATAACGTAATTTTTAAAAAAACCGGCCCATATTCAAGTAGGTGGCACTCAGACAAGGTAACATATGGAAAGATAACGTTTGTAAGTAAAGTTGAATAAATAAAGTTTCGGCGTGTAGTTTATTTAAGAAAAAAATTTAACCTGCGTGATGGCGAACGTTTTCTGTGCGCACCAAAAGAAAATGCCGTATTAGAGTTTGCACTTGAATTTAAGCTTGGCGTTCGGCTAGAGTGGTTCGATCGTGATTTACAAATATTCTTTTTTTGCGACGTTCCAAGGTGCGGCTTTTGAAACGTCTCAGCTGAAATAAGGCTTTCACGTTTCCTTTTCAAAGCTGCAGTGAGTCTGATTATAGATTATTACGGAAAATTTCATGATGGTATTCCTGGACAGAAAATTTGCCATTGTCCTTATTCCGCATGCTCGATTGATTACTAATTCAACAAATACGTACAATAATTATATGAGAAGGTAATCACCTCTTTTCGGTCGCATTCTTTGACTGTTCCGAAGAGTACGGTCCGTATTTAAAGTCTGATTAGCTGTGCGACAGATCCTGTGAACGATCGGTCTCTGTCTAGTCGTTATAGCGTTCATCGGCTGTGCACTTCTCTGTGTAGTCGTTATAGCGTTCATCGGCTGTGCACTAAGTTTTTGTTTGTAGGCAATAATACGATCTAAAGTATGGATCAGCTGATTGCGACAGATCACATTGAATCCGATCGCAGCGGCAGAAAGCGATCCACTGGTTGGAATCCAACGAGATGTGCGACGGTTGAGAATGTTGGCACCTGGACGGCGTATCCGAGGTACCACAGCCAACGATCGGTTCCGCTGTTTAGCGAAATGATCATCCGCTCCATGATTACGCCCTTTAACGATCACTCATTCAGGCATATTTCTAATCGAACCTTACATTTATATGTGTATCAGTGAATGTTCCCATTGGTATCATTCAAGTAAGAAAATCTTACATTCCATCTTCGTTATCTTAGACCACATCGTTCCAAAAAAAACCTTGGGAAACAAGACCGATATGTGTTATCAGGTTTTGCTAGTTTTGATTGACACCTGAGCTTGATCTATTTCTTTTTGATGGTTGTACGAACGATCTCCTTCGTTCCATTACTTCATGCTCTATTTTAATTAATTACTTCACTGGAATTTAATCCAATGAATAGCCGTTAGAATCCTTTCATTTCTTGCGATCTTTAAAAGCAGCATTTGGTCTGAACAGAACTACATAAAGTACCACACCACACATTCACTCATTTTACTTATATGGACCTCCAGCACGCTTTAATGTTTTTAAATAACATATCCTTGAAGGTTTGTGCAGTAAAGAAACAATACGTAATAAACGAACGTCTTATAGCGCGAACGAGACCTTTCGAGGCGAGTATTCTAGTGACGACTTCAGTGACCGCCTTCTCGACTTGTTCATGGTACCACCTCGCCGTACATTGGACGCTTACATCGTTACTAAGTGCGTTTCTTTCTTTCACTTGTATCATTACGTTTCGTCGTTTCGTTAACGGCGTCTGCAGAATCATTCGCAATTAGACAGATAATAAACGTGAATTCATTACGTCCATAGGCAAGAAGGTTGTTAGCTAATACACACCTGCAGCCTAACGCTTATTGAAGGCGTCCTCTATTGCGTTATCATAGCAGATCGACTATCTAATCATTGGAGGGGGGATCTGCTATGTCATTAATGGAGGCCTACTGCCTAATCGTTCGCAGTGGGGTCCACTGTGTGGCACAAACAGCTATTCATTCAAAGAAGCGTAGACTCATTTCGTATCGTTACGGCTTCCCTCGAAACAAATTGGAGTTGCACAGACAATCAAATGGAGACATCAAAACCCTGTGAGCGACAGCCGGACTATTACCTGTTCGGCAATTTTCCTACCAAACATCTTATCCACTTAATCACTCATGCGGAACAGGGCTTATCAAATGTGCTGTGTCATATAAAGAAAACGGTCCATACGTCCCTACATTCCCTGTCAAATTTCAACCGAAATATGACTACAGCTTTACCCTCATAGACCAAACGTTAAATATGGGAGATGCCAAATGTAAGTTTCGAGTGACAATTTCAAAAGTTATTCTTTTTCAAAAGCACCATAGAACAGTCGTTGAATGGAAAGGTGTGCTTGTCACCGTCACTGTAGAAGGCATGCGGCGACTCATACTTTTAGAAAAAAAGTAAGTACTTTCTAACAAAGAGCTTCATTGTGGAGCTCATCGATATGCTTCAGTTGTTCTGTACCTGAATAGCAGCGTTTCTCTGTGCAGGTCGCGCATGAACGCGTTTGTGTTCAACGTGTCTATCGGACGTTTGTACGGCTCGATCGATTGCAAGAAAGGAACGGTGTACGGGTATAGGATGTACAGAGTCCACATTGAAGATACGCATAGCCGTAAGTACGCACACACTACGCGTAGAGTTCGCCGACGTAAATAGCTCCATCGCACCTTTGCAGTACGCCACACCCTTCAGATACGCTTGCTCATTTCGGCTTCTGTCTTTGTTTCCAGCAAAATACACACTGAGGCTTATTTAACAAAACAAAAAGCCTGGCAGGCAGCAATACTTCGACGATTTTTCTCGCAATTTTTACGCAGAAAAAATTCCGAGCGCTTCTACACATCGCATTTTTGCGCATTTTTTTATTTAACTGAATTTCCCGCTTGGTCAAGCGATCATGGGAAAGCCTTTGACCACATAGCGGACAGCTGCCAATCTAGCCCTCTTCAAAGTTTCACCCCTGTATTAAGTCAAAGGTCGTCATTGAAGGTTCAACTGAAAATGAATGTGGATGATACTGAACGGCGGGGAGGTGAGGGCAGCGGGAGAGAAAGAGAACTAGCAACAGAAGAAAGAGGACAGAATACAAAAAACCTGCTGAACATGAAACGAGCTGAGGCTAATATCACATGAATGCACTGAGTCATCATGAGCAATTGCTCGCACACGCAGTTTTTTGTTGCCAAGTGTCTCCAAGAAGTGATCCTCACCCAACAAATAGCAACGCCTTCCAACATTTTTCCATTCCTCTGTAATTCAAGTGTTTTTAATCAGCACAATTAGGTTCAGAAACGTAGGGGAGATGGCCCAGGGAATGCCCAGTACTACTATAATACTGGCGAGGATTTTTTCTACAGAAGAGAAGGGGGGGGGGGGAGGAAGTGAAGCAGACGTCGAAAAAAAATGCAAAACTGCTTATTTTAATGTTGCGGTTGACAAACATGAAAGCGAAAGAATAATTTCGGCTTCAAGTGGGAATTCTTTCACAAAATGGATGCTAGAAAATGGGGGCAAGAGGCGTTGCGGGACTTCCATGGAGGAGTGTAAACATGCTCAGATTTGGACTGAGCATTTTGAAAAGCTTGATTGCGCAAATTTTCTCTACAGTTCTTTCACTGCTTTCAGTGCTCAGTTGAGAGAAGGTAATAAACGAATCAAAATCTCAATCGCAAAAATTTTATTTGAGTTCAATTTATCATCGTCAAAAAGCTAAGCCCTAGCCCTGCCGTTCATCGTTACGTTTGAAATATTTCACGTTTTCATTCGATTATTCCATCGAATGGTACGACGTATAGAATTGCATTGGAATTCTTTTCTGAAATTCTCCCAATGCAGCTCCTTTTTGCTGCAGGATTCTAATTGCAGTTCCACTTTCAGTACAATGTGTTCGTTAAGTTTGTTCGGAATTCTGGTTAATTCCAATAACGGTATCAGGTTCTTCGGATCTTGGAATTCCAACCCCAGTTTGAAAAAAAAACCCCCCGGTGTAGTCCAAAGCGGAATCAGTCAGGTTCATAGCCAAATGCGCAGGAAGTTGGTCAAATCTTAAGATAAGTGTAGTGCGTCATTACAAATAACAATTTGTTGTGTTGTACATACATAACTATGAATATTTGTTCTTACTGTGGAAAAATATGTTGAGGCGATAGGCGATAAACGCATAGTACATACGCCTAGGCAGCAGCCCATACATGAAAGAGTTTTTGGTAGAGAAATGCGCTTACTTGTTATTTTATTGCAAAGAAACCATACTCCTTCTCATATGCGCTACTCTTGTCTCAGATAAAATGAGCGAACACCCTCAGCCCTTCTTCCTCGCCCATCTCCACATCGAAGTAAATAAATCTGATTGAGTAATTTAAAGTTGACCTTGTTCGATGGACTGCCATTCGTATTGATCGAGTTTGAAGTCAATTTGTCGAATACGCAAATCAGTCGTCAGGTTGAGCACATCGACAGCCTCGATTAAGAATTCAAAGCAGAAGAGCGCATTGGTTTGTGGCACAAACGGCTGCCGTTGCTGTTCGGATGGAGCGACCGCATTGTGCATAATCGGTTGCTATGGTACGCCGCATGCAGCTATATGAATGCACACCACCGCTCGATGCTTTAACAGATACGTCCCCAGTAAACACTAACCAAAACACATACGCCTACCTCAGCTCTCATGGCCAATGAATGATTCGATTTGCTTCAAAATCAACTAATCAACTACTTTGAACGATCAGTATGGAAACAGAGAACCAACGTTTGTAATTTCGAGAATGAAGGAATGTTATACCTTACGAAAGTGGGGATTACACTGGATGCACACATTTCTAGCGTAGAAATGAAGAAAATTCCACTCAACTATAGTAGCATAGATATTATGGTGGGCAATAGTTACGAAACCTGTACATCAAAAAAAGAGTAAAATTAATGGCACTTTGAATGGAAAAGCGAAATATTTGTTTTTAACTTTCTTGTTCTATCTGCAGTGGTGTTACCTGGAAACGCATGGCACGACTAGACACGGTATGCGCTTTGGCAAGCGATTCACCAAACCAAGCGATTGCTCAAATTGGCAATAAATGACGAAGAGTTAAATCTTATCACATCCGACTTTCCGTCTATGTTTTTTTTACCGAAAATTCGCTTCTCTTCGCTCTGGCAAATTTGCAGTTTGTAAAACACGTTGTGACGATGTCTCGTTCGTGCGTATTTATTTGTGTGTATCTGCTGCCTATCTATCTGGTAGTTTAACTTCGGAACAAATGAAACGAGAGTTAAAAAGCTTGGCAGATATTCCCCTGCACTCAATTCTAAACCAGGCTATCGAACCCCGGGGAAAGTATAACCTTCAAAGATGTAAAAAATTATGTGACCTTAACTTGTCGAGTAGCGTACTGTATTAACTGCGTCGGAGGAACTTTAACTTAAAACACGGATCATATTCAAAAAACTAGATGTTTCGGATGACTCCAAAAAATCTTCAGTAACTCCCTTCTTGTAACTTCGGGTCGTTCGATGCTCAGTTCTACCCTGCGAGCAAAGCTTTTCCTTCCCACACCTCTTCCATCTGATATTAGCCTTGTCCTGCGTTCTTCTCTGTGATGAGTTTCTGTTTTCACCATTCCCCTTCGCCGATTTCAATTTTCTCAACACTGGCATCCTCGTTCCCTCTTCGAACACAAAAAAAGCTCTCTAACTTTATAACTTTACCGTCTATAGAAAATCCCGACCGAACGCAACGTCTCGCTCACTTCTTTCAAGAAACTACAGCTGGGGAGACATTTCAGCACTGAGCGGAGTAGACTTTAAAGTTATGACCAAAACGGCCAACTTAGGAATTTAAGTAATATGCTGACAAAAGAAACTCTGACCGAACGAGGAGTGAAATGTACACCTGTGAAATATTGCGGACTGAAAACGATGAGATACCGAGCAACTGCTCTCCTCAACACTGCCTTTAAAATGAGTAGTCGCTTTGTAATGATGTCGTGTTCAGAAACAGCGCGCGTCCCAGTGAACGATGCTCTCGCGCTCACTTCTTTCAAGAAACTACAGCTGGGGAGACATTTCAGCACTGAGCGGAGTAGACAAGTTATGACCAATAAAAATGGTAAACGGCCAACTTAGGAATTTAAGTAATATGCTGACAAAAGCAACTCCGACCGAACGAGGAGTGAAATGTACACCTGTGAAATATTGCGGACTGAAAACGATGAGATACCGAGCAACTGCTCTCCTCAACACTGCCTTTAAAATGAGTAGTCGCTTTGTAATGATGTCGTGTTCAGAAACAGCGCGCGTCCCAGTGAACGATGCTCTCGATTAGATGTGCTTCCCGTGAAGCGAACAATCTTCATCGTATTGTCGTAATAGTAGTTCTCGCCTATCTACTAGTAAAAGATTCGATTCGATTCGGTAGTTCCATAGTCCCGTGGCAGTGAAGTAAAAAAAGAGCAGCGACCTGCCCAGCTTTGTTGTCTTTTAAATCAAGCCCATAAAACAGCACTGGTGCCCCTGACCCTGATAAAAATGGCTTCTAAATTGCAGACCGCATGGCACAACAGATCCTAATTCAGTTCATTCAGAACCGTATTCAGTAATACGATGTCCTTCGAGTAGGATCTTTTTGAAGAATCAACACCAGATCAGCGATACAAGCGGCTTACGAAGCAAGCCTCAGGTTGATCATTAGCGTAGCTGTGAAGCCGAAAAGCGATATAACGTTGCCTCTAATCTTGTCAGGAAGTGAGACCCCTAATGGGTTTTCAATGAAGAATCTCGTTGACCGAAGCGAACAGCAATTTTGATTCTTCTTCCACCGACTGAAGCAAACTTGACCACGTTCATAACATGACCTCAGATACATCAGGAGCAGCAACATTCGAATAAACGACTTTATTTTAATGACGACCGTGGAACTATTTTTAAAATGCAGACAAACAATTTATATAAATAAAGCACATCGATCACAAAACAAGGCTTATCCACCGCCTCAGTAGGCTTCACCGACCTCTCTGGACGCATGTGTGAAGTAGCCATTGCAAGGTTCCACCATATGCTGCAATCAGATTCCAGTCGTTAAAGTCACTCCTTTACAAGAAAAAAAACCTATCGCCTGAAGATTACGAACGCATTTTGGCATCAATTGTGCGACAAAGAAGCGATAAACAAGAGGGGATCAACAGTGAGATATTCGGTAACGAGTACGCGTAACACTCTTACAATTAAACAACGCTACTACTCTGGAACATTATATCTGCAATCCTAGCCCAAACTCCTCAGTTCTAAATCAGTCCACCGACTGTGAGCATAGGATATTTCTCACAAATTCCATGAATTAAGAAAACTCAGTTCGGTCAAATATTACGTGAACGCAGTATACCTTAGGATAGCAGTTCTGTCTTCTTTCGTCGAAGGTGAGGCCATGCTTACAGTAGTGGTATTTTGGTCGACCGTGGAGACAGGACAAGAAACGTCGCGAGCATCCCATAGAAAACAAACCATCGTGGTGATGACGGCACGGTCCTAGCGAAGCAACGACTTATTACGCATATGAACCACGGTGAAAGCGCACAAGAACGAACACCGAAGCCAAGAGTTGATTTCGGCTTCATTATGCTCTACTAATAGGAACTGAAACGAAATCTCTGCCTTCAGAAGTACAGCACTCTGGTATGCCTCTGTTCTACCCAACGTACGCCCATGCTACTCGTCGCGAAACGCAACCAGCAAGTTTCGTCCAGCCCCTCGTCCTTACTCTCCATACTCGAGAGATGATTTTTTGTCATGAAACATCTCCAAACGAACACACCCTGCGGCGCAAAAGTGGTTGTTGTGGTAGTAGCTTCCGAGGCTGGTGGCGCCGTTGTAGTGGTAGTTGTAGTGGTAGTGGTAGTGGTAGTGGTAGTGGTTGTCGGGCTCGTGGTGGTCGTCGTTGTTGGCTTTGGACGACATCCGCACTGTCTCACATAACACTAAAAAGCAGAAAGGTTTTAACATGCTCCGACTATCGTCCTCATATTCCACGTTAAAGCCACAATGAAACAATGGGTAGTCAAGGAACACTGACCTAACTTTGACAAATCACCAAAGCGCCTATTTTCGCTCTTACGTCAGACCACGGCAATGTTCAAAACAGCACGCTAATCAGGAGGATACGTTCCACCTCGCAGCATCAGGCTCCATCTCGAACAAAAGTGATACCTTCGGACGACAGCGCAAAGTATCAACGTCGAACTTCATCGATTGAGGGCATCTCTTGAAGGTGGTGCGTCCAGAGACGCAAGTGATATACGAAGTTGAGCAGCCGATGCTGTACTCACCATCAGCTTGATCCGCGCAGACTGAAATTGCGGAAATAGTAATTAAAAGCAATGATAACAAACTTGTATGCTTAGTCCAATGTTCAACAGAAAACGTTCAAGATAATTTCCATGTCCAACAGAAAACAATGAAGAGAAAACGTTCAAAACGTTCAAGTCCACTATGGTGATGGAGTGGGTCCGCATGGTCATGTTATCAAATGCGCATACACTGCGGGAGTGTGGTGGTTGCCTCGGTCGTCGCTTCTGAGGCTAGCAAAGTAGTAGTTGTGGTCGAGGTTGTCGTAGTAGTTGTGGTTGGAGTCGTTGTCGTTGTCGTTTCTGGACGACAGGCACATTCCTTCACATGACACTGCAAAGGTTTTGAAGTTACAAACTAGACGGCAAACAGATAGATATTCATCCTTCGTTCCGTTGCCTACGAGCTCCACAGACAGATCTCTTATTTCGGAAAATTAGAGACAAAGCTGAGTTCCGTGACAAACAATTGTGGACGCGTAAGCTGCCTTATCTTTAGAGCTTCAGCTCGGCTTCGTTGTACGGCCAAAATGCTAAGAACGAAGCGCTATGGCTTTTCACCGAAACAAAAGTAACCGCTCCGAATGAAACCGGAAGCAAACGTTCAGTGAGAAAATCGTTCCTAAACATTGAAAACAATCCTACTTTCTCCACACACTGCTCTTTAGCGGCATCGAATCGTCTGTGTCCGCTACATTTGTGCATATACGTCTTGCCACCAATGCAGACGGCATACAGAGAAGAGCATCCCAGCGAGTAGTGACCATCCGGCTTTCCCTCGCAGCAGAATATTGGCTTGTGAGGGAATCCACAAGACATCGAAGGAGTCGTCGTAGGGATATCAGATGCCACTGTTGTTGTCTCTGCAGTCGTCGGTTCAGTTGTTGTTGGCTCCGTTGTTGTTAGTTCAGTTGTTGTTGTTGGCTCGGTAGTCGTTGGAGTGCCACTGCACACTTCAACATTCATCTTCGCGACGCACATATTTGTGGCCTCATCAAGAACAAGTCCCGCCGGGCACTCCATAGCGTAAGCACGTTCATCTGCACAAGTAATGTAGCACGAAGTGCATCCAATATTGTAGTTGCCGTCTGGACGATGCGCACAGAACTCACTCTCCTCTGGAAGCAAACAACATTTGCATACTGCGGGTGCGGATATCCACATCTGTGACAGCTAACTGAACTGGGAAGTCAGTGTATCTTGCTCGCATACATCTCCCCACCCAGTAATTTGGTCGACAAAAATCAGCATGTGCACTTCCTTGCAAAAGGAGAAATATGTAAGCGGCCTTAACAGTCTTCGAGAACAAAGCCGAACTTCTCGAATAATTACCGGGGTCGACCGGATCGAAATGTGGGGGGACTCCGTGAGGCGGTCTCGGGTAGCCATGATCGTGACAGGACGAAGCGCTCCACCTGCAATAACAGACTTCTGCGAATCGAAGCGTTTTTGTTCGAACTCGACTCGTTCTTCCAAAGAAGCATATGTCTACACCTCTAATGGTAAGTACAAAAGCTTTCATTATGAGCTTAACTTAAGAGCATAAAGCACTCAAACACCTGCAATACTCTTTGCGGAATTAAGAATTGCACCATACACCGCCTACACAGAAAACATCAGCAGATGATTGATTCATTGAAAGCTATGAGAGAGCAACGGCAGGGTGTGGCCCCAACAACCTTTTCCGCCTAAAGCTGCTCCGGATTGAAAGGACTCCAAGGATTCTCAAGCACCTACTTAGGGAGGCATTTGCTCATCTGTTCATCGAAGAAAAGCCCGTGACGACAGAACATTACGGATGACATCCTGTTGGTGCACCTGATGAACTGAGGGATGCAACCCAACGCGTAGAGCCCATTCCGTCTGTTCTCACAAAAATCGTTAACTGAAAAGTAGTTAAGTTGATTTTAGCATTTCTCAATATTCAAAACATTCGGCATTCTAAAATCCCATTCCAACAGGTTGTTCTGTTTTTCTGTATTTGAATCTTGAAGAATGAATGAACGGAGATACGTATTATGCTTGCGGTCAATCAAGCTGAATAAGGCTATCAGCTAATAATGCCAACAAACAACAGCATCCATCACTACTTCAGTTAAACGGTTTCTGTCTGGTTAACGAAATCGACCAATGGTTTAAACAATATACTTCGACTTAGAGCTATTTGCCCTAAAACTGAAAGCGTACTGGGCATCAGCTTACTATTAGCTTATTATCGTACCGGAAAGAGAGAATAACCAAATACAACTCTTAAACGAAACACAATCTTGAAGGTAGCGAACGAACCACATTAAAGGAAAACTCATACCTCCTGCACTTCCAATTGGTTCGATATAGTGAGGCATCGATTCGACGAATACAGCTGAAGTTTGACAATGTCAACCTTACGATGACACTAGCAATCCTATCATCCAGATATCTCGACCAAAGTCACCATCTCAATAATGAATATTTCCACATTCGAAGCAAACGCTCCAAGTCGCTATGAACTTAGGGATCACTATTTCAATTCAGTCGCTACGCTTAAACAACTCAAAAGTCACTAAATAAAATTCCCAGATAGATCTCAACTATTCACTGACTTATCACAAGAATTACGCGACAAAAGAATGAGCATATCAGTCTGTCTCATAAAACCTCAGTGACTGTAGTTAAATCAAACCATCCAAAAGGTCCAACTTGAAGTATTTTATTTCTCGACTGCTGTCCCATCTACTTGTAAGCATCATCACCCGACAACCATCCAAAAGGTCCAACTTGAAGTATTTTATTTCTCGACTGCTGTCCCATCTACTTGTAAGCATCATCACCCGACAACCCTATAACAAACACGAAACTAACCCACAGCCGCCAAGAGTTGAACGGAGATGAAGAATCTGAACTCCATTCTGATGTCTCCGTATTAAGAGCGAAGCGATAGCAACCGTCAAGAATGAAAACGTACGCAAGGAAATCTCGATTTATACGTTTTTTGTTTCTCAGGGACATAGCTCTGGGCGTCACTTACTTAGCGCTATCTAACAACGGTTTCGCATTTTGCCCTACTAGCGTTTACCTAACTAGTAAAATGGAGTGATCAAATATTGATCATATAGCAGAAAACCATGTGCATAAGAGGGGCACTTCAAGAGCGATCGAGCCGCATTACCAATACATATATAGTCTTGGTTATCTCAGGGAAAGGATATAAG
>JPKZ01001918.1:70059-81514 GCA_000803305.1 Toxocara canis
ATCTGTTTCGAACATTCCACTTACAAAGTAACCTTTTTTATGAAGCAGGCAAACGCGATGAATTGACTTTTACCGTAATTGTCGTTCTATAAATTTAACATACAAAAAAAACTTGGTGATAAAGAAACTTCCGGGCATCGACTTCTCAGTGTGCTTCCCTTTTACCATATTCCGGCTTGCATATGAGTTATATGTAGAACTGATTTAAGCAGAATTGACTATCTCTGTGCGGGTTACAGATGGTAGTGAGATTGTTGAAAAGGTCGGTAAGACAGAGAAGTTTAGGGAGGGTTTCTGAGCATTAGATCATTCGTTATTTACTCTATGAGTACGCTGCATTGGATGCCGTAGTTCCGTTGTACGATAATAAATTACCGAATCTACAAGGATCCGACCTAGGTGTTTCACATTTCGTTCCGTTAGCTTTTGCCCTAAACAGCTGAAAGGAGTGATCACTGGATAAAATTTATAGCAACAAACCTACGTCAACGAAATGCGATCAAAGCTTAGTGCTAACACAAAGCTTACTGCAAAAACGATGCTTGGCGTTCCCTCTTTTAAACCTATCAAAGACTTTAATAAACAGGGATTTGCCATGTTTTAGATTGCAATATTTATTATCTTCAATAACGTATCTTCACTAACGGCCCATCCACTTTCTTGATTCTTCATACTGATCGACCTCTGTTGATCAATATGAAGAACTGATCGACCTTCTTCTCTTCGCATTCATATTGGCTAACTTGCATGCCTTCAAATGTGATCTCGGTGGGATATGTGTCTCGAAACATTCACCGTTTTCATTCGTTGTGCAATTCGAACGAAGAATGTATTCTCGTTGCAGAATTCTTGTTCGGTAAAATGGGTGTGCTAAAAAACTGTTGATGGTAACAAAAGGTGCACTGTTAGTTCACAATTCACTCGTTTACAATATTCAGGCTTGCATGTGAGTTGTGTATTACTTTCGGAGCCATAGCAATTATTGCAAAGCCAGTAAGCGATTTCAGGGAAACATATTTGCGTAGGGTTTATGAGCATTAAATCAACAATCATTAATTCCATAAACATGTATAGGATATGGCAGAAGTTCCGTTAACAAACTGGCTTATTAATAAATGATCTCCATCTTCCGTATCCAAATCGTGTTGGCGGTTACTTCCCATCCAAGCTGATCGACCTCTTTGCATAAGCTCAGTCCTGAGCTTTTTATAGCCACTTCTGAACGTTTTTTTTTTTTAAATAGTCGAATCCGATCGGAAGGACGTTTTCGGTATTGAAAAGGGATGTGAGCTCGTTTATTGGGGAACTTATTTGCTGTATTCAAGAGGCGTTACTTGATCGTCACCTTTCATTTATATACTTCGTTGATACTATCCATGAACATCGTAAGCGACATGATTTATTACTTATCATCATATCCTACTTATCATCATTTGCTTTTGTTGCATGTGCTCGTTTTATTCTAAATAGTGGAGGAGCTTTACACAGTTTTGCAACTGTGGAGAACAAGAATTTTACGTTCTCTTCCACACTGGGAAAAAAGTTTTGCTTGTTGCGTAAGAGGGCATGTGATGGTGCCGTTGTTCGTTTACTGATTTCGCTATCATTTTAAATTTTTTAAACTTTCGCTATCAAATCATTTTAAAATGCCATACTCAACAAGATAACATGCAAACTTCATGTGCTATTAAGGGTCTAGATCAAAGCGGTAGGTCTGCGATGGTAGGCAAACTTCGTATGCTATTAAGGGTCGAGATCAAAGCAGTAGATGGGCACTCGCATGTCGATTAAAAAAAAACGAATAGTCCCTTTAAGAACCTTATTCGAATTATTAAAGTATCATGTTATTCACTGTTATTCGTTTGACAAAACTGTCACTGCTAAAAACAGGCTCACTGCCAATTCAATAACGAAATGAAAACGGCACTTGCATTAGTGACTAAATAGGCGGCAAAATGACAAAATGAATGTTGGCCATACTCGGAAAAGATTTTTTCTATAGAATGAATCTTCTTTGAATCTGAATAGGACCAGTACAATAAGCCAACAGTAAACTTTCAAAAAGCGGTCACATAACGAACTTATAAACCACTAGTAATTTGCATAGGCCCTTTCAATTAAACGCTAATAGAAGATATCGGTGAAGCCTATTTTAGACGAGCGTTTTTCGAGCATTTAATGATTGTCACTCTGTTTGTGTCTATTCTAGGGGATTTTTTCGAAGAATTTCAGAATTTTTGAACATCGACAATGCCCTTAAATATTGTTGTTGAATTTAGTTTTAAATGCTTAAACTATTATTGCTATAGTCAATAAATGATTAAAAATTACGTATCTCAAAACAAATATTCATTTTTATGAAATTGATTTGTGTTGCTTCAAAAAAAAAAAAAAACGCTCTTCTATCGTTTAGGCGCCCTGCTAATGTTTCTCGCCTCAAAACAGGTTATCGAGTTTACCGATGAGAGGGGAGTAATCACCACGGATAGTGCCAATAATCTCTGAAGTTATGTCGTTAAACTCTTCATAACAACTCAAAATGTTCATGAGTGGCAACGAACGAAAATAAAAAAAAAACGTATTGTTGTTGGTGGCATCTATTATTCGATTTTTCAAATATGTGCACCGCTCTAGCCTAGTGATGCGGTTATAGGTTTTGTCGAAAAAAAAACCCACTTATATTTTAATGTTTAATGAAATAATCTTTTAAGCTAAAAAAGTTGCCGAACCGAATTTCTAATCATTGAAAGCATACGACTTTTCGTCGTTATGAGCTCAAATAGTGCAAAAAAATCGTGAATATAAACCGATCTATTTCCGCTGCAACTAATAACCAATAAAGAGGGCACACTATGGGCGGTTATGCGGTTATCAAAAAGGAAAGGCAAAGCGAAGATGTTTTACTTTAAAAGCGTACTGCCAACAGTTGTTCTCACTTATGCGTCGATGCAATTATCATCATCATCTTTTCCTTTCTTTGTTTTGTTTTCATTGTTTGCCTACACTTTAAAAGTAGTTGCGGAAAAGGAAGAAAAAACTTTCAAATACAAATGAAACTTTTCTCGAATATCGCTGACGATCCCTTGTATGATGGGTAGGCGAACTCGTAAAACGTTAATTAATACTGACAGAAAAATCGAGCTGTGCAAGAAAAAATAATTTAAGTGCCATTCGCGTAGGATTTTTTCATTTAAATTCATCGTCTGTTTATTCGTGATTCGCTTTTCACTAATGCTCAGTTTGCCTTTTTTTCGTTCTTCTCAAGCAGCATTTTCTAAGTTTGCATCGTTTTGAACTTCCCGTAAAACCGCGTTAGCAAATTTTTGTGTAACAAGTGGTATAGCTGACCAGTAGATCGAAAGTTCATTTTAATTCTCTGTTACGCTATCAGTGCGCCAATTTTTTTCTGTCGTGCTGTGCTTTTATTTGCAATTTATATGAAGACTTTCTCCAGTTCCTATAACATAGGCTGTCGATCTACGGTGATCATTCACGGCCTGCACTAGGAGTTATGATCGCGTAGAGACGTTGACTTTGACTCCGAAAGTGCCGTATCATAGAGGTTCATTTTGGTATACGCGGTAGGCTACAACCGTTGTAGTACTACATAAAAAAGTACAAATGCCTTTTGGCTTATCCGCTTCGCTGCTAATAAGGCAGCCCGCAAAAATGTCACTGTAAGCTTCGTCCAATTAGTTCATAAAATAAAATGAAGAAATTTGTAAAAGCAGTCTGAAACATTTAGTGAGGATGAGTAGTCAATGAACTGTCAAAATGTTACCGCACACTATGCTTCACTTTTTTTCTCTAATTCCAACCGGTTTGGACAAAAGAATAGTAAAGGATATTTTAGATGATATCTTCTACACTGCACATAGGGGCTGTGATCCCTTTCATCGATAGGTAAAGTAAAGAATTTTTTGGGAACGAGCATAAGTATCTTTTCGAACAGTTGTTTGGTACAGAAAAATTTAGTTAGTAGAACTAGTACACAAATCACGTAACCTAAAGAATGATAAATTTTATGAAAAAACGGTTTCACTCGTCTGTACGGATCGGCAAGTGTTGAATTTGTCTCTCTTCTTCTAATTCTGAGCGTAGTCTCCACATATCACGCCAACAGTGAACATTAATTTTCTGCGACACGTTTGTGAAATTAGCTCCGTTAACCTCATAAAATATTATGTGTTCAGCGCGACTCGTTCATCAGTTGCTGATAAGAATAGTTGATAAAAAGAAAGATTATATATTTTTATGCAGCGGTTGCAACGACAAGATAGCTTTCTTCAGTTGCACTGTGATGTCAGATGTGGGAATGTTTCGAGTAAATATTTATTGCCTATTCGGTGGCGTAAACAAAATAGTGTTTTTGACACTAAAAAAATGAATGCTGCCTATTTACAATTTTAAAATCGAAAAAAAAAGGAATTACAATTTTAGAGAAAAAAAAGCTCCACTTCGCTCATTTGGCATATATGCCGTTGTGTTTTTGGCGATACGAAAGTCGGATATCTAAATCGGCTTTTAATCAATTTATCGCAATAAGTCAGTTGACTAAGACAATATGAGAGTATTTCTAAGGATAAAACCTTTTCGACGATTTCATCATCTCTAGCTATTCGCATGCTTTACTTACAATGATAGCATCCCATTTCTATTAGATGCGCACGTTTCATGAGCGGTAACACAAAAAATAGAGAACCAGCTTCGCCACAATATTATAATACAATAGATAGAACAACACTGCTGCTAACTAATGGCCGTACTTTCGGATGCTGACTACAGGTGCAACTTTTATTCACTGTGGTAGTCGAACGAGTGGTTTAGGTGGGTCTATCTCTTACAAAAAGGTCCTTAATTTTTTTAAAGTTGACCTCTCCAGGAAAATGTGTTTATTTTTTTATAGTTTTATAAAATTATTTCCAATAATTCGAATATTTACTCCTGACCAGAAAATTGCGCTGAAAAAAAGTCTTAGAAGAATTCGTCACTCTCAACGCAGTGTGCAGACGACACTGGAAATGAGGGTTAGCCTTGCCTATACTTTTAAGAACATCCGATAGTAACGATGAAGCAACTTTTCTGTTTTATGCTGTAATTTTCATACAGCTTAGAGATGTCTTTGAGCGGTGAGGAGGAATAATAGGTTTCAAGAAGTGGTGCACCAGCTATTCAAAAATAAAAGAAACTGCACTAAAAGGTGTATAAGCATTGCTTCCGTACCTTATTACTTCGAATAAAATTGAGTGAGTAAAAAGATTGCTGCCTTCTAAGAGGAGTGAATTTATTCCAGGGGGAGAGTGGAGGAGTGAGACTATTTTGTCAGCTTTTCTCGGCTACATTTTCATAATGGATATTAATAGTATTTCACTACATACTTGATGGAGGAGAGTCATTTGAAAGAAAAGACGACTTTGCGTCGAAGAGAGGAGAGCTAGGCTGTGCTGAGAGCGGAGGAGGCTTTTGTTGAAACGGCTGAATTGTTTGCGCGCATTATTGAGAACGAGGAGATTGCAGGTGACGATGTTATTCAATATAAACAAATTTCATTTATTCGTACTTCTGACGTGGCAATTCAGCATTTTCTTCGCATCACAAATGATCTATCCGATATTCTCGAATTACGTACCGCAATGGCGATGCTCACCCAATGAGTCATTCACTTCCAACTGTACTGTTTTTCTCGCTTGTAAGGAAACTGTTGAATTTGATGAGGTCGTGTATTTTTTTTTAATTTTGCAAAGTTTTTAACAATTATTTCTAAAAATATATCAGAGGAAAAAGTGTAGTTCGTTTTAAATTAAAAAGACTGAAAACAGTGCAGAAATGGATTATAATAGCAATTATGGGAAACAATATATTCTCGGCATTAATACTGATGAATACAGTGTTTAGTAGCTGAATCACAAAAAGCATTAAAGCGAAAACCTGGAATTAGCTATTTTCATATAGCTGAGTGCGAAGTGGGGATAGGGAGACGGGGAAGGGGGGGGGGGGGTTTAAGGTGTGACATAGACGGGCCCTCGTCCTTCCCAAAGCTTTCCTTTAGTTCGCTCAATGTTATTAAAACAACTGAACATGCATGTATGGCAAAGACAGAGGAAGATTGGATACTGCAAATTTAACTTACATGGATAATAACTTAAACGGATAAGACGAATGCTATAACTACTTTTAACGAAACGTTATGCGTACATGCATAAAGCAGGGTGTAATTTTTTCCAAAATAGGCTCCATTCGAGAAACTGTGATCGCTCAAAGAAGGATCCTTTTCTCTGAGAACTCAAAAGCGGAAGGTATAGTATATGAGATTCAAATAGCCGAAATTCACGTGAAAGAAAGAAATTGATCACAATTAATCGCTTTCCCCTCTCGATATGTTCGATATCTCAGGTGGCGTTTCACTCAGCGGCTCTCGAATTCGACTGGATTTGTGGCGCGTCTGCATATTTTGCCTCACTCTTCAGTCAGATTCAGTTTTTCGGTGTGCTTCTTGGTACGATTCTTTTTGGCACTCTTTCCGATTCGTTTGGTCGACGTCCGACTGCTATTGTTGCTCTAAGCACTGGTATCGCTATTTCATTTTGTTCAGGTCATCCTTTGCTTTACTTTATTATTTTATGATAGCGTTGTTTCTGTAGTGTTTGCATTTTGGTGCAATTATGTCGCATGCTTTACTACAGTTCACAGTATTCCAATGTTTACCTTGCAGGATTTATTCATAGTTATCGTCCCTTTGCTTTTAGCAGAATGCCTCGGTAGTCTCATGAGCGTAATTTGAGCATATAGCCGACGCCAACATCAATTTGGAGAATACTCCCTTGCTCTTTGAACAACCGGAAAAACTCATCAATACGGCGCAACAATGAAGCGCTGCTGGAGTGCTTTGCATAAAAATTACAGATTTGCACAATCAGTTAGCGTTAAGCCATCATTCGACTTGTAATATAGCTATCGGGGTATTAAACTTCATAGCTGTGCAGATCGAGATGGAAGTCGTGTTTATGAGAAACCTCTTTTTTCAATCTTTGTTGAGCGCCGTTTTTAACGTGGAACGCCATAAAACTTTACAGTATTTTTTAAGGAAATGCTTTTTGGAGAGAAAGGATATTTTAACGTTAATCCAGTGAGAAGAGTTATATGCAGGGAAGGCTGTATCAAAGTAAAGACCGTTATAAGAGAGATTTTTTTTTTTTAAATTTTGATCAAAATGATGCAACGCTATTTAGCTGACTTACGTGAACACTTTAGAAAATTATCGCTCCTAATGTTTTCTTAAGACGTTTTCATAATGTAATCGGTTAATTTTCTGAATTTTTCTTAATATGAGATTTGTTACTTTTTTTTTTAAAAAGAATACGTCGTTATTACAAATTTCTAAAGTTCAGGTTTGGCGCCGAATTGGCAGCTATTGCTCGCATCTCGTTTTTTTGTTGGTCTCTCAATTGGAGGCACTGTTGTGGGTGTGTGCACATACGTAATGGAGATGCTGCTCCCCGAACAACGGATGGCATTACGAGCATTCTTTAATTGGGTCATTTTATGTTTTTTTTTAAAATGTTTTATGTTTTAATTTCCCATTTTTTTTGCCTATTATAAAATCAGCAACGCTATTGCCACGTTCTTCACTCTGTTGAAATGTTCTTACGCTGAATTCTCATATGAAAAAATTTTGTTCTCGTATTTTTGGATTGAAAAAAATCGAATATTATTTCAGTTCTCGAAATTGTCAGTATGCCAGTTTCAGCTTATTGATCCGATGATAGGCTGTATAGTATTAATTATCTGAATTGGATATGCGTATTTTTCGAAAGCGAGTTAATCTGATCTATCAAGTAGAACTAAGCTTGGGACTGGGATTCTGCAGAACTTAGGAGTGGAAAGCGAAAATTTTCTCAAATTCCTCAGAGCAGTAATACTGACATGGGGGGGGGGGATTGGGATGGACTGGTACCAAGAAGGCTGTTGGAAATGGTCAGACTAGGTGGTAGGTAGGAGCTAAGAAATTCACGAGTTGAGAATATTTGGGGAGCGGGGGGGACAGGGTGGTGTTGGCATTTTGTGACAGCGGTTATGAGGAGGATAGAAAGAAAAATTTTGCATGATACTGTTGCGGGCATGTGTTTCTCGGTATGTCAAGTGACTACTCTCAGCACAGGTTCGGTTTCGAAAATGCGATATTATGAATGGCGAAAATACAGCATATCTTTCAGGGTGTTGCGAGACTAATGATGACGCTTATTTGTTATGTATTTCCGGAGTGGCGCTCTTCATGCTTCGCAAACGCACTTGCTGCAATGCCTGCGCTATTGATCGTGCTTTTCATATGCCCTGAAAGTCCCACTTGGCTTCACAGTAAGGTACGAGTTTGCATTATTTCGGTAATATGGTAGTGGAGAGGGACGAGGACTTCACGATGAGAAAGATGCGAGCACTGTGGAAAAATGTCGATTATTTCGGCCATACAAATAGGATTTCATCGGAAAGGACTGTTTTGTGTGATATTTTGCAACAGAAATACGATATTAGCTATGAAATGCCAATTTCCTCGAATGTCTAAGACAGATAATTAGCGTTTGGAATATTCTTTCTGAATGCTTTTCATCTGCACTACTGAACGCTTAAGTGCAAGCATGATTTCGCTTTCCGCTTTTGTACTGATTTTCCTGAAATCCGTTTTCCTTTTGTAATCGTTACAAGAAGAGTCACGATTTTCAAAACAAATTTACCCGCAACTCTGTTTGGATCCAACTTTTGCCGGTATCGATTTCCGGGCCCCTGTGGAAATAATCCATGAAACAAGTTTCCTGGCGACATAAAAGCGCCAATGACGCCGAATTCAACGAAAATTGCGTACTTTTAGGCGACCGTTTGAAAACTCTCCAAAATTGTTTGTTCGTCGTATTGTTTATTGGCGTATTGGCCGTGAACTCGTTGCTTAAAATCCTGAAACGTGCCTATCACTTACTGTTCGCTCAATTCACCGAGAAAGTGGTATAAGCGTGTAGGAGGTGCCTATTCGTGATACGAATCATGCGATGTCGTTGTCTTAGAGTGAAAATAAGGGCGAGATCATATCAAAGAGTTTTTGCGTGGAACTCCGACACTTTGCGAGATACGACTTTCCTATGAACTGAATCGAAGATGTGTTTGTTGCTTGCCATGGTCACAGAGCCTGTTTCAGGGTCGAGTGGAGGCAATGCGTGAAAGTGAAAAACGCATTGCGCGAGTGGCTAGGGTACCCTACGTAGAAGTGGAGCATAAAGAGGCCATAAAAAGTCAAAGTCTCGTCGACGTTATCCGTGAATGGCGCTACGCAAAGAGGTATGTCAAGATCTTCGTCAGTCAAAATTAGCATATAAGACCACTCTCGAGCTCACTGGGAACTTAAGCAACTCATGACGAACATTAAAATGGGTGATCGATGAGAAATTTCCATGGGAAGGCATGAAGAGCGGTGGGGGGAGGGAAGAGAGAGGAAAGGGGAAGGAGAGGTGAATGAGGATGAAGAGAAAAGCTTTCAAAGAGGAATTGCAAAAATAAACTGAAGAATAGGATCGGATGTGCTAATGTATGGAAGACGAGCAGTCTTGCAACGAGGGCAAAGAAGTAGTGTCACGAATGTTTATTTCTGCGTTTTAACTGATTCCGTTGAGATTTTGCTCTAAGTTTTATTTGCCACGAGCTATCTCCTTTGTGGAGGCGTAAGAGGAACTGTGAGCGGTTCTTCTGATCTACTTTATGTTATGAACTATATATCATGCTGCTTCTATTAAAATATAAATTAGAAGGGTGATTAATTGTGTGACTCATCGTTGCGCTTGTATCACCACCCCCCCTCCTCCTCCAAAGAATAGTCATAAGCTGTGAAGATCCTCTGGTCCTTGACACGCGAATATCGATTAAGTTTTGTAAGGTACTACTAGAGATTGAAGCAACAAAATATATATTTTTTCAACTGGACCTTACAAATTCGTCCTATACAGAAAGGATCTTTATCATTTATTAGGCGTTTATGTAGTTGAACCAAACAATATATAGTGATATAAGGTGTGTTTGATTTGCAGATTATTCGTATTGTGGTTAATGTGGTTTACTGCATCGCTGTGCGGTTATGCAACCGACCTGAACTCGTCAAGGATCAGCGGAAACCTTTTTATTAATCAGATTCTTTTTTCGGTTCTTATCGCTGCCTCAAAGGTCAACTGAAAGCATCTTTTTTTTTTGTCTTTTCAAAGATGTTAATAAATGAGAACTTTAAGAAATTTAAGGTTTCACTTCTTCTTACTTTTCTCTTTATCTTCATGGCTGTGATAATGGTTCAAAACTGACGCTAATCAAACTTGAAAATGTAAGAGTACCTTCTTCGAGAGCTTCTTTCGTATTTTACTTGTAATATTCTCTGATATAAATGTTATAAATACAGCCGTTCATTTATTTATTCAAGACAGCTACAATTAAAAGACGCGCCTATTATGTGTTGCTTATATGCGATGTGCTACTTATATGCCATACCACACTATGAGTAAAGCAGTAATTCAAGTAGCTACTAAAATAATATTAAATGACATACCACTAAGAACTATGAAAATAGATCATTAAAGCTATTCGGAACTGAGTAAGCTTGGCCGGTTTTAATTTGTTGATTTAAATGAGGATATTTTTGAGCAATGATGATTGCTTGAAGATTCTTTTGGTGGCACTAGATACGCTGAATCCAGCATTTAATCGTCGCAAGTTACATCAGTATGCCCAAGCGATCGTATGCCTGTGCTTCTTCATTCTCACTTCTCTTCTCCTGTTCCGCTATGAGGTTCGCCAGTTTTTGTACGAGCTTAACCTGCTTAATGGTTTTTTTTCATTCAGCTGAACACGTTTTGGAATATCGAATTTTTTTCCAATCTTTAAAATTCCGATAAATGTTCGGGTAATTGTACCACGTTGACCATCCACTGGTTTTTTAAGGTAATTTTTCATTTAAAATGCCATCCTATTTGGTCGCAATAAGCTGTTTGAGCTATTTTAAGCTACTTGAGGTTTCATAATAGCATAGATGGCAGAATAATAACAGGTCAAGTCCGCTCCTAAGGAGCTATCAAAAGCTAAAGGTTCTTTTCCAACGTTACGTCAAAATAGTAGACTATAGTGTGGGGCTGGCAATATGAATTTTTTTAAAACCGCAACTGCGACTTGAAAAAACCTCGCAGTTGCGTCGTACCTAGCACACAATTCAAGATCTCGAAAACCTGATGCAAATAAGGAGGCGTCTTGGATGTGTTTCGGCTATAGGCGATAAGCGATGGGCAAGCGTTCCCCGCTGGCTCCCCCCACCCTCCTCCCTTATCAATTCTCAAAAATTTTTGCGGGTCGCAATTCTGGAACCGAATTTAGCGAGACACTATCGCATGACCACGATTTTGCTGATCATGATTTTTGTGCAGAAAAAAACAACGCG
>JPKZ01001919.1:0-79671 GCA_000803305.1 Toxocara canis
CGGAATGAGATTTGAGTGCGTCGCTTAATGGAGCAGAAATCTTTTTTCATTTTCCATTGATTTTCATTTGGCAGCCGTTACTTAATACAGTCGGAATATATTTGTTCAAGTTCCAATTACTGTAGTTGGCAACCTATGTACGTTGGCGCTGACGAAATTGCGGCAAGAAGCGTGGAGTTTTTCGTTTTATTGTCTTAGTGGTTGTTTCTGTAAGAATTTTAGGGTGGGCATGAAAATGAAGGAGACTATCACGATGTACAGCGTGTATTGCCGTTGTGGTACTTCACCATGAAATGGCAGCGCAGTTTTGTCCTGAATGTGCATATGAATGCATACCGGATAAACGCTTTGTCTTTTTTGTATTTTCTAGTTGCTTTTTCGTCTAATAGTCTCTGGTTTCTATCAGTTCAATGTGCGAAATTGCGAACCTCATTTTGCGTAGTCGCGTTATTAAAAGCCATCAATTCCCGTAGGGGCAGTACGCCATTATCTGCATCTCCAGTGGGCCACCTCAACAAAAAGCCAACGTTTCTTTTGCAAAAAAGGTTACGACTAATCAAATTAACATTTTTCGCAAGTCACATGCAAATAACAAGGTCTGCATTTTAGTTTATCCATATTTCGACCGAAACAACCGACCACTGGACGGCTGGAAAACTGCTTCCGTGCAGCCTTTCAAACTTTCATTTGCGCAATGCATAATATCTGTCAATTTATATACATCATCACTTTCAGGTGGTTTGCAGATGGCGTTGACCTCTTTACGGAGTTTCATGTCAATGCAACTATTTTTGGAGTACGTAGAGGGACTCGAAGATGCCCAAGTTTTGCGTGATGAAAAGCTTTTAACGGATGACTAATATGCTGGCTGAATATGTCTAAAGAGCTTGAATGCCTGCAAAAATGCAAACGCTCGGCAATCCATAAGCTTTGATGATTCATTTCATCAGACTATCCGGTTTCGTAAACTGTTGGCAAGAAATGAAATTCGTACGATCCAATCGCGCTCAGATAATTTATAACAATCATTTTTCTTTGATCCGACAAGCATAGGGTGAAATCCGACAGCTTGGAAAGTGCAGTTTTTCATGAATCCTGTGGATATCCCCCTCACAGCCGACCAGCTGGCGTGGAAATGAGTAAACCTGGTGAGTCGAGGGAGTGGGTTTTACCTTCCCTATCATTAATGGTTGCTGAACTGGAACTGTCGGGCACATGAGTAGGTGTACCCACACCGTGTCGTCGTAGTGCGCTTTACAAATGCAAATTTGCCAGGGCGCGTAAAAAGAGATTGGCAAGGTGGATGTCGGATGGATTGACTGAACCGAGGTGAGCGCATTATTAGTCGTGTTTCATCATTGGTTTTCAGCTTTTCAAACCATTTGATAAGACAGCTCTTTTGAAATCATTTAATTAAGCGAAGTATTTCATTTTGCGTGTAGATATGAATTCAGCTTTTTTCTTGAGCAGTTAGAAAGAAAATAGACTTTAGAATTCAATAGAATTCAAAAATAGAATTCAAAACAGAGAATATCACTCGCCGAGAACTGGGAAAATCAAATGTCTTAGGACTTTTATTCAAAGAAGTGCGATGTTTTGGATCAAATTAGCTGCGCCCATGCATCTTCTTCAAGTTACTGTAGTTTGCAAAGCAGCTTCAGCTTTGCTTTGGTCTGTTGCCGTTCAATGCAGAAACGTCTCAAAATTCCATTTTAACTAACGGCTACCTCAACTTACAAATCTAGCACCCATAAGGCTGCGAAAGCACATCGGCGCGACGACGTCATCTCCATTGGCAGTATTCACCCCATAAAATTCGACCTTTCCATCATACAAATCTGCCTGTACTCTTGTCACCTCAAAAACAGCTCCATCCGACTATGAGTAAAAATGGGTTAAACAGTTTAGTGGTCTAATATTGCCGCAAAACTCGAAATATATATCCTCTTCGTTTGAAAGGCTTAACGTGAAAAGCATATAGTGACCCACGTGGTGAACTGAGTGCACTTGAGCTACGACTCTTAAGCGAAGAGGGTTTCGTTTCATTGTGGGTCCAGCTGCCCATTTCCTGTCGACGCACTTATGAGGCGACATTTGTGCTCAAATCCATTCGATTCGTTCACTAATGTTCATATGCACACCAGTGACGACTGTTGACGCCATTGGACGCGAGGTCTTGCCACTGCAGTCCCAGTACACACAGCAGCGAAACTAAACGTGGGTGCATTTCTCAGCTCTCTCAACCTCAACGTTCCCATTCCTTGTGGACACCGGATTCTACAGTTTTAAAAGCTGCATTAATGGAACCTTAGTAATGGCAATTGCTTCTCACTCAGCTCACTCGAGCTTCCGCCCTGAAATAGAAGATTGCGCATGCGTGGAAGAGACAACTGCGCTCTCCACTTTTCGTATGATTTTATCAGCATTTTTGCAGCTGACGTTGTAATTCGCTCTCGCATGAACTTTGCTTCTACAGCTTCATATTTAAAAGACCAAGTGTCATAATTGCAGTGCTCTCCTTAAGTGAAAATTGTGGAGGTGCAAAAGTGGCTGTTCTTTTTAATATTTTTCGAAACTCCAACGGTTTTACCTTTTCTTATATTTCGTTTGCAACTAACTAAAGCTTTATTAAAACAGTATAGCATAATAATACTTGTAGACAAATCAATCGATCAGTCAGCCAAGGTAAGCAACCACGTTTACTCCTACCTAATTTCGTTTCTGTTTGGCGCAAAATGCACAACACAACTGAACATTAGGGCGTTTTTTTCGTTTTCGTTGCTGGGATGTTAATTTGGTGTAACGTACATTAACAACGTATGTCAAACCGGTCAATGCTTTCACATCTAAATTGCACCTCCAATTACCTAGTACGTTATCGCAACCCATTACCAATTAGTTTGTATTGATGTACCATAGATTGAATGGGATGGCAAAAATTAAAATTTTTTGGCGCTTAATAATGACGCACTTGCTGAAATGGTCATGTCGACCTCGCAGACAGTTATAACTCTTTTCGTACTGTATACGTGTACCAAATGAATTGCTATAAAGCATCCGTTATAAAGAGCTCATTGTTCACTGTTAGTGCTCACGTTCGTTTTGAAAATAGAGGCCTCATATGTGGTAGACGTTACATTAGGGATTTTAAGGCACTTTTTAAATGCATGAACTGTTCTTTTTTTTCGGTAAGCATCCGTTATGAAGAGCTCATGTAAAACAACGGATGCTTATAGAAAAAAATGTCAAAACTTGAAATGTTGACTGCTGTTAATGCATGCTACTGGAAAATGCATTCAGAACTTTTATGTGTTCACGCGTACCAAAGTTTGGTACCGTTCGATTTCTTCATTCTTCATGTTCTTATATAAGCTAGATTCAACAGTTTGTAACACAAAGGGCACAGTTATTTGCTATCCCTAGAGTATATTCGGCCATCAAACCAACTTCACTGGGAAAACGTATAAACGAGTGCCGATCTGAGGGATGTAGAACAGTGCCAAAATTACCGATTTTATTCTTGCAAAAAACGATTTGTGAACGCCATCCAGGAGATGAGAGTATAACTTTTGTTGAGAAAGGAGGCCCGATTAGACCGTAGGAATAGCACAATTTGCTGGGGTCTCCAAATTGTGCTGGGAGGCAGGAGCGAGATGTAGGATGGTTTCCTCTTCCCAACTGAAAGGTCTCTTCCCAATCCCTCCTCAGCCTTCGTCTACCATCCCTATTACCCTAACGCCACTATTAATCTGCGGTTTTACCATGCATGTTTACCGTAATTAATATGCTCACTGCTCATTGTGCTGGAGCCTTCTCCGCATTATATAATACCTTTGACTTAATACCAACTAACATATTTTCTCGTGATCCGGCACCGCGCACACTACCGGCGCAGTTTTTACCAAGCATCCAAACAGACGCTTCAACGAGCACGCCAAGCACACGTTTCACCAAGCATTTCAGAAAGAGCCAGCAGAAAAACGGTTGATGGGGCATATCACACAGATGCTTCCCCAAACACGCATGAGAGACGTACTCTCAGGCATGTCTGATGGACGTTTTGTCAAGCATATAAGACATGACAGATGTTTTGCCAAGCAGAACAAGAGACCGACATTATTTCAGGCGTCCTACAGAACCCATAGAGAAAACCAATCTTCCTGGGGTGGAGGTTCCAGCGCACGACTCCTCACGTCACATTAGCATCTATCGTTGAACGCGACTGACGGCATAACGAGGCGAGGCACCTGAAGCTGGCAAAAAATTTTTGGTTTGTTGTGCCGGACTACCTTTTATGTCGCAAGAGCTAATTTGCACAAGCAATCGAGGAAGGCAAACCATTTTTGCAAGGCTTCACTTAAGGACGAGTATGATGAGACCATTAATTGTAAACACAATATTTTTTCAATAATGACTTGTTCCTAACAGGAGGAAACCCAGTTCAAAGCTTTCCGGTTATCCGGATGTGCTTAAACTTAAGCTTTTCTACCTATCCAATTGATGAATACCGATGAAAGTTTATGATTTAGTTATATTATAGAAGGTCAGCCAGTTCGAGCTCAATATTCTCGGCAGTACGTAAATCTTGTATTTCTAAGGAACCAATGGCATCCTATAAAAGTAGTCCTTCTAGCTCAGCCAGTACGACTGGATGACTGAGATTGGAAAAGTACAAATATTACGCTTTTATGAGAATAAGAAATTGCTGATGTTCGATAGTACCCGCACAAGCGTTAAATCTTTTTATGCGAACTGCAATAAATTATAAGTAAAAGCGATGCATGCTGAGATGGCCGAGTAGGAAAGATGTTCACCAAGTTCAGTTCATACAGCGTAAATTGGTTTGTAAGACGAAATTACAGTTTACATTTTCAAAGGACACTTTCTGTGCGAATAGATTGATGCCAACGAGTCATGCAAACCGTTATGGAGCGGTATTTGGTCTCTAATACGGCGGTTGTCTCGAATAGGACCATACAGAAAAACTCAGTTTTTTTGCCCTACTAGTTCGATCGCCATGAATGGTACAACAACTATACCTTCGTTTATTCCAACTCCTTCAAATTACTTATTTTTATATTCTTTATCAGAAGTCGCACCGTCGGGACAACGACCACATAGCGCGTACGATTCTCTTGAAACGTTTTATGTGATCAGTGCAAGGTGTCTCTGGTGTCCCTATGCGATGGTAAAGTCATGAATTACGCATTACCGTAAATCAAATAAACCAGTCGCTCGAAGCAGCGATGTAATTCATGACTGCGACACGCGTTTGTGGCTTTGGGTTAAGTAAACAGTGTCTAATTCAAAATATTCTTGCAGAGATCAATATTGCACCATAGCAGCTACTCCCAAGACCCCCTACTCGATCTGGTCATGTTGTCGCTTCGTTAAACGCTAAGCTGCCACGTTCACTCCGATTCGTTTTTGTCTTATACTCAGGTAAGTATGTAGACGCGGGTCACAAAAGAAATTTTCCTACAAATTTAACTACATTCAACCTATCTTCATTGTTTTGTCCGCCTTAGACCCATTCTCGCGCTGCTTTCGGGCCCGTTCTAAATTCCGCATTTCTCATTCATGAATTCCTTTTTCCAGACATATTCAGTTCACGTTGCAGTTTCCAACGGCATCATGTGAGCTTACAATATGGTCCTTTGGAACGAAACCTATGGTAACCAACCAGCTACTCAGCTGACCTACCCTTTCCACCATACTACTGTTTATGCTTCCTAACTCATCCAGAAGTTTATGAGTCGAACTCAAACGTTGTTTGGATGCTCTTGACATGCGGTCGTTACGCTCGTCAAGTTTCGTCGATGACTTTTTCTAGTTCGCGAGTTGGAAATATCTCAAATCTCAAAGACAGACGGACATCGTACATAGCACAAAATGACAGACAGTCCCACAGTGCGTTTGCTGCAGCGAGAAGTGCATAAAAATTTGGACAATTTGGCATTCGGAACGAGCCAGCCTCATACTAATGTCAAAAGCAGCCCATGTTCGAACCAAGCGCCAGATGTACGCACCTGTGCGAAATTTTGGACAAATTCGAGCATGGAAATAATGCGGTAACGAACAACTGTACCTTTCAGTAGCCGCCTAAACTTTTAAACCCAATAGCGTTTTTTATATTGTGTTCCTCGTGATTGAAGTGGTTGCGTTGCGTAACTGTGCTTCGTTTGCTGTTGCCTGTCGACGTAAGCAAAAGATTGGAATTGATTAGAACAAAGTTCACTTCGAAGTTGACACGGAACTGACTCCAGAGTCGACCTCAAGAGTCGATTCTTCCCTGCCGGAGCCAAGACTTCCTGTTTTGGGGTTGGAATCAAGACGCCTCCACTTCTTTGTTTGCGTGGATCGTAGTCAGTGTATGAGAATTCAAGCATAGCCGAAGTAAGAATCGCCTTGTTTTGCCGGAATCACCCATCACTGATGAGTTAGACAGGCGCACCGTACGCTGGAAATAAAAGCAAGCCGGGAAGTGTGCCGGAAGGCTGACATTACATGCATTTTCCTTAATCCTGATTAAAACGAAATGCTAAATGTTTGAAAACCAAATGATGAACACTTTGCTACGCACAAGTTTTCCGGCAAACGGCGATCAGACAGCTGCAAAATGGCGATGGTCAAGCGATTTGTTCAAAAAAATCAAGAAACTGCTCCCGCTATTAGCGTCCTCCTCGCAGATTTTATGCGTTCATTCTCCCAAAGCCGTGGTCCATCGTCCCGACATTCGCATTCCATGATGCGCTTAGCGCAGTGTGCACTTCCAACGTTTTAATTCGTATACGCTCATAAATCATTTCAGAAATTAATTTGACGGTAGTCATTCCTTTCGGATACCCTGCCGGCCTAATCGTTTTCCACGTGTCGTAACTTATTCGACGGTCCATGGATCGACCGTTCTCAAATTTTGTTTGAGAGCCGTCGCAGTGTCATAAATTATGCCTATCAATCTTCACTGATGAAACTTTAGTGAGTTGAAACTACGGGACAAGCAGGCATAGACAGATATAAGTACATGCCTACACCTATGACAGGTCCATAATGCGCCTATACTATGGCGACATGCCTATTTTAAAAAAACATACGATCATCGCATTCTTCTCATCATCGTTGTTCTTCACCCTCTGTCTCGCTACGTCGATGATGAAATTTTAATCGCTAATATGAGTGCACATTATGAAGTGAGACTGAGAAGTATTTGATTACAAAACTAAAAATCAAAGTTCCTAGTGCCAAACTCACATAACCAACAATAAGCGTTTCCAGCAGAAATTGCCAGCTTTAGATGGGTTTGTGTATAGCCTTCCAGCATAGTTTTCATATGACCGATCGGTGCAGAACAAACGTCATTTATTACAGCAACACCTTTCAGTGCTATACAAATAACGAAAATTTTTCCCAAAAACATGTTTTCCTAGTCACGAGTAACATTTGGTACGAAGTTTTGCAAGCGAAAAGACGAAAAGGTATGTTGTTGTCGGGTAGATCAGATTACGAGCTTCTACAGCAACTGCTGAAACCATCAAGCAGGTGTGCTGTTGTCTCAGTCTCGCTACAACAAAACCGCAGCGCTCACCACAATGCACATTCGTCAGCGGATTCGACAGCGAATATAAGCAGCATCTGTCACGCCTCAAACGAGTAGTAGACAGCGCGTTCTCAAAAACTTCAGATGACTTAAAAATTTAGAAAGAAAACTAGTTTCCTCCATAGCTGAAATGTGGCTGAATGTCTAAAGGCATTGAGTATCATGCTTCCGAGAGATATTTTGGATGCATGACCGTCTGTCCATGCGATTTTTCCCTGTAGAATTGAACTGATCAAAACTCGAAGACCAGACCCTTACGCAAAAAGACGAATAACTCAGTGCTGGTGAAAATTCCTCAGGAAATTTTTACGGTGCTTTGTGCGCTTTTGACCACTTTTCAGTAACGAGAGGAGGTTTTTGCATCTAATTTTTTAAAACTTCTTTTCTAGTTATCTTTATGATGAATATCAAATTTAGGCTTTCAGTGAGATGAAACTCAGAATTTAGCGTCAGAACTCACTGCAATGGTTCTGGTACTTTTTCGAGTGGCCAACGGACCCAGAATCTTAAAGTGACTGATCTTCTTTAAACCCTTGTCGAGCACTTATTGCGCTTATATTTAACGGAATAGTGATGCGATGTGATGTAAAAATATCATGTGGAGCGGAAAAAAAATGTACCCTGAAGTGAACGACCCCCTTGATTAAATAATGTGCAAATCGGGAAATGAATAATCTCCTCTTTATTGCCTTTGTGTCGTATTTGTATCATGCTTGTACTGTCGTAAAGGTAGTCGTTGCCTATCGACTAAGCAAAAGATTCTATTCGATTCGATTCGATTCGAATTATGTTGCACTTATTGCTAGGTGGGTACACCTGTGCGACAGTTCCAATGATTTCCGTTGTGGAGGCGCAGCATCGATCATAAATGACGCCATCCGCCACACCCAAGCGCTCAAGCGAACAAAATTTACGAAACCCTCGTTGCCAATTTTTAAGTAGCCGGCCCATTCCTGCTTCAAACAAACGCAATTCCATGAAATCCAGATTGGTTGGCACCTGTCCTTTATTTTCCATCCGTAAGCGACGAACATTTCTCGTGAATAATGAATAGCAGCTTCGCGAGACCGGAACCTTAAAGTTTTAACATTGTTTAGATGCCACTGAGCAGTTAGCAGTGATAGGAACATTGCGGATAGCAAGTTGTGCAGTTTCATAGGTGCAAGCGAATCATTTCGAAATCATGAAAAGTACGATACTTAATATATAACTTTAGAATGGTTGAGAGATTATAAACCGAACTTGAAGCATCTTCGTCATATCGTCTGCGACATGTTGTAATCTCCCGTACGTACCGTTTTTGTGGTAACACACTGCGGTGCAGTATAACTAAGCATAAGTATACATCTAGCCGTTGCTATTAGCTCGATGAAACATTATAATCTCTCATAGCAGAATAAAGATGATGAAGTAATCAGACCATGTCGACAGTACGACTTAGTTTAATAGTTAGGCTGCAACCTACTGTATACCTCGCTTTCGATGTCCTTCGATCCATTTTGGCGTTCACAGTGATCTTCGCAGTAACACATTCCATCGCTGAAAATGTAAAACCTATAGCTACGACTTAAAAATGGAAAATATGGGATGGTACGAAAGGCGATATATCAAACATCGACTTATTGGCGATCAGCGATACAGACAGCAAGTGTGCCCAATTATGTTTAATTGAAAAACCTGGAAATGTCATCATGTGCACAGCTTACGAATTCCTCGACTTTCTTGTATTTTAGACAGCTTGGCATGTGAGGGAGTGAATGGTTGAGAGAGAGAAGAGAGAGATAGCGACAGCGAGAGCGAGAGCGATGACCATAAACACCAGAGTTGTAATCCTCATAAGTAGTTGACGAGTGGAATCCGCACTTCGCCGACTGTCGTCGTGGCGGGATGGGCTAACCTTAGCCGAAATGTGACAGGTTCAGATGTTGTTTATCGTCGACGACAGCAGCCTTGTGGGTAGGGCTGTAATAAAGAATACTGTAACACCTCCATTACATACATTTCCAAAGTTATTGAAACTTCAGGGTGCCCTAAAGGTTTCTCGAAAACTGTTCGCTTTTTCTACACCTCTTATGCATTCGCGTCTCGATAACTGAAGAAGTCCCAATTTGAGAGGTAGGCAGCAAAATCTTGGCAAAAATAGGTCACGAAAACCAATGATTAATTGAAGTAGCAGAAGCTCACTGATGAAAACCATGCGAAAAGTTTAGAAACTTTCAGGACACCCCATAATCCTTGTGCAACGTTCCTCAGGGCTCGTCCACCGTATCTTGTTATTCTGTTATTTTATGGAGGAACGCCTCATCGATGTGTTGATACGTGTTAGTCAGTCAGTCGCAAGCAATCTTCAGATACTGGGATCAGCAACACGTCCTCAATCCGACAGGAAGACCAATGCGGCTCTCTATACTCGAACCTGGCACCACAAGAGCACAATTCGCCGATAGCATCAAGGAGATTAGCGACGAGACGGTGACTGAGCAAATGCTTGACAATCTCTTTGACAAGTTTGATGAGGTATAAATTCATAAAGCACCAAATTCTGCTTTCCGAGCGACTGTTGCTGTGGAACGAGTTATCCGTAAAATAGTTTTGAAATCTGTCAGGTCGGTAATTTCGTGACTCAGTAATGGGCAATCAAATCAGGCGAGGCTGGTTCATGTTGTACAGATGATGACAGGCAGATTTTGCTTTTTACAGAGACCAAAGCTAATCCATGCTCGCATGGAAATGTGGTAAAATGACATATTTATTTACCACTGACCTCGCTGCGTGTTCAGAGAAGTCAAAATATGTTAAGATGCAAAGAACACCAATGGAAAGAGTTCAAAATGCTAAATTAATCGGCAATGGAAACGGTTTGCATTTGACGCTGGGGTCCAAAAAATACTGAAACAGCCACAAATCCGGAAAAGCCAAAGCGACTATCATGCTGTGTATCGACGAGACCCCTTTTGCAACTCCATGCACGTCATACGTGAGCATCCCTTTTCCTCAAATTTTAGGAAAATTTTGTGGGTTACGAAATTTCAGACTAAATTTTACTAGTCACAACTTTTAAGGTAAGCAAAAACCTTGAATTGTGGAAATAATCCACAAAGAAACACTTTTTAGTAATCCACAGATGCTAATGGCGGCGAAGTCGCCGAAAATTCCACGTTTTAGGACTATTTTTCTCGCAAATTCTCAAAATTTCAAATTTTTGCCAGTGCTTCTGGATCTGTCTGCTGCGGCCCACCCCTCGAAAATCCTTAAATCTGCGGATGATTCCCCTCTATCCTCCAAACTGGATGCAGCTTTACCCATGTATAACATAAATCAGGTCCATTCTTTAACGAAAAGTTTTAGCCAAAATTTTTGTTATTGTTTTCTCGCGCTGTACTGTCTCTTCTTCGATGATATATTTTCTACTCGTAGCACACACGCTGTGTGAGCGGCAGTGAAGACTGTTGATGATTTAAAGAAAAGCTGTGCGATATGCACATGTTGTACATAATTTATACGTGGACGCCGGAAAGTGCGACAATCCGCACGGCAATCAAATGCCGTCAGAGCAGATCCTTGTGACATTTCTCTCTTGTAAGACATATTTCACAAAAAACTTTGGGATATTCTGCACCTTCTAAATCATATGTGAAGATGTACTTTATCGCGCTGCGCTATTTAAGATGACTTTTTGACTATGTTCCAAAAAAAAAAGAAAAATCCACTAAAAAGTGAAGAAAAGGAGGAAGAAAAATTGACTGTTTCGAAAAAGTGAAAAGAAAATTTGGGGTTCTTCAGGACTAATTCTAACCCGGAATAATCTGCTTTCCATATTTCGGTTACCAAAAAAAACTGCTTATTTTATCATATGAAGGTTTCGACATCACGATGCCGTCAGTTCAAAGCAGTGCTTAGCCGTGATTGTCAGCCCCCAAAGATCCCCATTCCCCTAGCGGCTGGTCAAGAGACGAAGTTAGATTTGGCTCAGTTGTCATCAGTAACATACCTCTAGTTTACTTTGAGTATAAACATTGTTTTGCAGTTTTTTTTTCAAAAGTGTCATTGCTATGCTGTTCTGAACTTTCGCAGATACCCCAGGCTGTCATACTGTATTGCACTTTAAGATATTTGTTTTGGTGAAAACACTGATCTGTTTTGCTAAAGTACAGCACAGAACAGTATGACACAATTAGTATAAGTACTGCTTAACAGCACTACTTGTTACAGACCGTCAAGCTGCTGTCTTCGCATCCATCACGCTAGTATCCGTTTAGTTTTTTTTTTCAAATAGTTTTATTATTTTAAAAGTACAACTGAAGAAATTTACCGACTCAGCAAACCCTTCCAATCTTTTGGAAGGGATGAAGAAGCCTTCCTGAACTTTCCTGAACTGGTTTAGAGGAGCCTGTTGTCGGCTGACTAGCAACAACAAATTTTTGCTCTTATGACTGAATGAATTGATTCCCATTTTGTTTTAAAGATTTGCATGATAACTTTTATATTTTAATGAGACCGCGATAGTATAATTATAAACAAAACCGTTTTCTTTGGTTGGAGGTTCGGCCGTAGCTTGCAGCTTCTAAGAGATAAGGTTTTTGAAAGAATGCCTTCGGTGCGACATTTGGCAAACATTTTGCTGAGACTGTCAATGCAAAACTCCATCCAGATTAGCTCAAAGTCGTACATTGCCTTGGGGCGCAATTAAAGCAACCGTGCCCACCACGCCCCATGTCACTTTCTTCGGTGTCAATACACCTGACAAAATTTCTCGTTTCTACTTCATAATGTACTATGACTCAACAAGACATATAATACCTATATTTTTTTCTCAAGGCATTCCGTTTACGGTTACGTTACTTTGGTTTATAATGGAATTATGACTTCAAATGATTGGCGCTTACGAAGGGACGTGATTATAGAGGGCAGAAGGGTTCGTTGCAGGATGGCGATGGTCAACTCAGCGATGTGGAATGCCAACACGTCAACCGACTTCTAATCGTGCCACTGAATCGACTTAGAACGGCACTCATCGTAGTCGACTTCCAAAATGATTTCGTCACTGGCTCGCTTGCCATCAAGGTATTTAAGTGCCTTGTGCCTCCCAGTCGCGAAGTCCGTTTACAATGTGCACTAATAACGCTCACCTGAGACGTAAAAACGAGAGCTGGTTTTAGTACCGCCGTAAGCAGAAAACAGAAACCTTTAAAAACTCGAAGAAGAAGTGCTCTTCAATTTGATTACCTTACTAACGGGGAAACATACTGTTGGGAGCGTCAACAAATATGCAATCTAACACGCAAAAGAAAACGGAACATTTGGGTGCAATATACAATTCCGCTGTAACTAACGCAGGGGAAAGAAGAACGAAAGAGGAAAACAGGTGAGGAAGGGAACAGAAAAAGAACAAAAGTGGCGACACACTGCGACAGGACGAGTTTCAAACTAATGCGTTTTACGCGGAAAAAGAACTCACAAAAATATGGTAGCCAACAAAATACGGTAATGGAATCTGCCAAAGAAAAACGATTTTGTGACGACAGTGGCAAATTCTCCGTTTATCATCGTTTGTTTCCCGCATGAGACCTCAGTCCAAAAACCGTCTCAACGAAATATGCACTCGCTACACTTCGTTCTTGTTGCCTTTTGACCCTCTTCTGTTCATCCTGCAGCGCTATCATCCCCTTGCCTCGTAGACGGACTGCAAATGTTTCCTATCAGATCTCTGAAAAACTGTAGAGAAAACCTGTTCGAAAGCGTAAAATTGCGGCACATTTAGCACTTGCGCGCCATTAATAGTCTTTTATAAGTCAAGAGAATATTTCCTACCCAAAAAACCGTGACTCGCAAAAGTTTGGCATCAAAATAGTGACCCATTAAATTGGACCTGAAAACTGTTGTCTCACAAATTTGACCCAAAAAATGGCTAACTGCAAACATTTTTGAAAGCGGGAAGGAGAGAGGAACGGGTGAATGCTTAAATGTGATTCGAACGTGATTAATGTTGAAATGCAAAAACTACTGACTGCAGAATGGGAGCGCAGGAGAGGATCCGAGCGAGGCGCTAGTACCATTAAACAGACTCCTTGCCGAATGCCCGTTCACACTGATCGTCTATACAATGGATTGGCATCCGTATAACCATATCTCATTTTGGGAACACTGCAGAAACTCAGACAGGAAACTGTGCGATGAAGACAGAGCACGCAAGTTGAAACCATACGACGTGGTCCACTTTGAAACGCCCAAAGTTCAACAGGCTAGTCTCATGCAACGCTCACCTCCTGCGTATCCTGCTGTACTGCTGTGCTAGCAACAATTTCTATTAACAATCGGCAACTTGGGAAACGTACAGCATCCCTTATATTTTGCATAGAAAAATTCTTCAGGTAGCGCATAATATGCACTGTATTTTGGAAAAAACTTCGTCGCGGATGCCAAATGTTGTTTTGCAAAGAAAAGTTCTGGGAAAGCGCATACTGCGCGATTTATTGTGCAAAAACAGTCGGGAAGGTATAGAATGTACCATCCCTACAAAGAAATTCGTTAGGTAGTGCATAACATGCGCTGCACCTTGCAAAATGATCGTCCCGTAGTGTACAAATCGTCACTTAGTGTTTGGCGTTCGAAATGGCGCGCACAACATAGGGGTCATAACTTCCACAACGATAACGACATCATTACCAATAAATTTAGTACCCGACCTTAAGACCTATACAGTAGTCCACGGTAAAATCACTCTATGCCAAGGCGGTTCTTTTCCTGAAAAAGCTACCCACATATTAGCGCTCCTTAGCCATGCTGTCATTTGGGCAGTTATGTTCACGTAAACTTTGAAACAGCTTTTTGGCAAACCTAAGTGCCCACGGTTCTGTGTTAGTGTGTTTTATTTACGGGATGACAGTGTAATATAGGCTTCTATGAAAACCTAAAAGATCAGACAAGAAACTGAAATAATGCATGCTGCTGCTCACATGCGTCTTCCCAGAGAGTCATATAGGAAAAATGACTTTTATACAGAGTCATATAGGAAAAATGACTTTTATACAATCTGTGTTCGAGGTTTTTCCCTGTTTTTACCCATCTCTGTGACTGTAGCTGAGAGAACGAGCTGGAGCCGGGGAACGAGAAAGTCAACAGGATTTTCACAAAGTCGCAGAAAGCTTGCTATAAACTTTATCAAAAGTGAATACTACAGAAACTCTATCCGACACACTGCGTGCAGAACTCATGGGGAGCAGATTTGGATTCACAGCTCATTCGAGTCAAGGACTCCGTAATCATTAAAAAGGGCACACAGACCTATGTGGATTCTTACTCTGCTTTCAAGGACAACAATAAGGAACGAAGGCGAGTTCCATTTGTCTCCTGATCACACACTACGGGCAAAAGGGACCATTCCCTTTTGCAGAAAACAGCAATCAACAGTGACGTCTTTCATACCATTCCATATTTTAAATTTTATAACGACAACATATTCTGCTGCAGTGTAACTACTATATTCCCAATGTTCAAGCATAACAACTCAACTGCGAAAATCATTATAAGCTCGCATAATATTATTATCCAATTGACTACAACTCCTGAAAATGTCGGAAATAAGGTACAGTACACTTTAAAGTGCATGCAATAAGCTTTACATACTATAATTTCTTCATAGTATGTCAGCTTAAGACGATTTGCATGCTAACGTAGTCACTGGCAAAACATCAAAAATATGCAGAACTAAAGTGCAACTGCTGTAAAACAGAACGAAAACCCAATACGACTCATTGCATTCATCTTGTTTGGCGATTCACTGCAACTGATAGAAATATTATTTAATCGAATATGGAAGACGTTCAACGAGGTGTATATAGGCGCTGAAGCCATGACAATAGCGGACAATTTTGCAATGACAGTTACCCGTAGAACACGTCGCATATCGTTTGTTTGCTCAGCGTTGAGAAAGTCAAACCAACTATTCATCCTCATCGAATGCCTAATAAATTGAAAGCTTTCCAGAGCCAAACCTTACTGGGGTGGAAAGACGTTGGCGAAAGTTAGAAAGTAACAAAGATATATGACATGCGATCCCCTGACGAAAACAGTTACAGCAGTGAGCTCGAAGAACTATTACGCTCCGAATCCATTGACGCTATTTTTGTATGTGGACTTGCATACGACATTTGTGTAGCGGCAACGACTAACGATGCCGTTGATCTTGGCTTCCTTACAGCACTTATCGCCGACTGCAGGTTCGTTGCAAACTTCATCAATTTTTTAATGCTTAACGGTTATAACCCTGTACACATGTTGAAGCTATGGAGATAAAAATTTGGAAAAAGAAACATAGAAGGGATAAATCCATACGGCAAGGCGAACAAAAGCGAAACAGGGCTTTCTGAGAAAGATTCCCATGTTATAGACCACACTACACAAAAATGTCATATTTCTAGAAGATGAGAAGACAAGTACTCAGGGCCATCACCAGGAGATACTGGAAGCATCTCACTGTATGACTGAAAACAATTAAAAAAACGTCATCCACGACGACTTTCAAAAATCGACGATCCGCTGACCGGCAGGAGAGTTGCCTGTTGAGGCTAAAAATGCAGCATGGACTATTGCAATTAAGCATTCGCTGCTCTAGCGCGCAAGAATTCTGAACCTTTAGTTACAGCGGATCGACATCTGCCGTTCGTCGGGAAGTTTGTGTATAGCAATACAAAAAGTAATTGCAAAATAACGCATAGAAAAGGCCATATCAGGCGACAGAATTTTCAATTAATCAAATAAAATCAGCCTTACCAATGTTTCATGAGATCCTTTCACTTGATCCCCCCCATCCCTTCCCCTTCCCCTCCCCATCCTCTGCCCTTTTCTTCTCCCAACTCGCACAGTTGGCTGAGAATACTCTCTATTTAGAAGCAACATTAAACATGCAGGATAAAGCTTTCTAGAATTACTGCTTACTATTGGGTGTTCTTCGTTAAGAACACTTACATGAGTGATCCACTACTATCCGTTTTCCTCTTATCTACCTCATCGACACATCGTTTCAGTTGTGCACTTTCGGTATGGAGCATTACTCGAAAAATTTCAGCAAAGGCCTTAACACGTACGAGATGAGACGTGTCGACGAGGAGCTGTCGCAAAGAAATGTGGCGATTCTAAATTCGGAGAGCGTACTCCGCATTGTGAGCGGCAATCTGTTCCCTTGGCAGTGGATATGCAGTTTAGCTGGCCTTACTACATCTCCCGATTGATTTCAACATGACGATCTAATGCGGAACTAACGTTATGCGAAGATAAGGGATTCCGCTTTATACATTTCAACGAAAATATTGTTTTCGAGAAAAATTCCATCAGACCTCCCCCATTCTTCGCCTTCTACCCGTTTAAAGAAGTCGCCCTCTGCACATCATTACTACGACCAACAACTGATACTTAGTTAACAACAAGCCCGTTGATAAAAATTCGGAAAAACGTCCCTTCGCTCAGAATATATGAGTTGTAATGTGTAGCAAACAATTTAACTGGGGAAAATGATAAAAAACGAGTGTTCCGAAGGGGAAACCTCTGAGAAGAACTCACAGCCTAGCTTTAAAACTTTTCAATTCATTCCATTTATTTACGTTGCAAATTCGTTACAGTCACATTAATGCAACATACCATTGAATGGCCCTTGAAATTTACATGAATAACGATTTCCAGCAAAAACAACATAGCATGTCTGACAACAACGGATTCATTCATACAGTACTGAAAAGGTGCATTAACAGAGAAAAGTAAACGATTACGAAAGTGAGCAGTGCAGCACGGAGAGAACGAAACGAACCACCTCTACTGTTTTCTGCGAAGAAATACTGTGTAACATATTTGCGATGCTCGCATAGAAGCACGTGAATAAGGACATGCTATGATTGTCATAATGGTAGGTCGGATGACTGTCCGAATAAAAACGATTTAAATAACGACTATTTTTGTCACAATATTATATTGTTTCAAATATGCATTATGGAAACACAAATTCTTTGTCTCAGAGACGAGAACAACGCTCCACTGAACTGCTGCTACATCTGGACAAACGGCATTTTCACAGAGGCTAAAAATAAGCAGATGTATGCAGACGGCTAAAAAACGGCTAAAAACGGCTAACGGCTAAAGAAAAAAACGTGCAATATGCAGATGAACAAAATGCTTGATAACAAGTCGTTTATTGTGGACGAGTTCCAATAAAAATTGGTAAACGCTTGTTTATAAGAAAGATTAGTGCAGTGACGTCTATAACCGGAGGCTTTAAATATAACAGTTCTCTTTCGGCTATGCCCATCATACAATTCACCTTTTCTTCACAGACTATTTTGATATGCTTTCCGGACATTGATTTGGTAAGCCAATTGCACATGCTATCCCTATGGAAAGAATCGCTTTGGGAATGAAATCAGTTGGCCGTTTTTCGCGTTCGGTAACAACAATATATTTGTTTCATTTAGAGTAATCGCTCTCTTTTAAAATTCTTGGCTACGTCACTGCTTAGATGCAAAAAAACGTCCAACTGTCAAAACAACAAGTTTGCTTCTTGTTGGCTGTTTTTAATCGATTAGCTCTCGCTTCACCTGGCGTGCAGCCTTACGTCTTCGATTCACTTTTTCTTCTTTGATGCGCTCCAATTTTTTCAACTGCTCTTCGTAGCAGTCCTCTCCGTTTACGTGCCGATCCACCGCATATTTCAACCTTAACTCTTTTATTTCATTATGCATTTCAACTGCCGACCACTGATAATTAAAAAAACAGAAAAAAATCCATCTTCAAGCATGTCAAAATTTATTGCCGAATTACTGGCCTCACTTTCAAAAAGAATTCTGCTTTCGCCGGCGACGGTCATCACCTCAACATCCTGAAAATCTTGTCTGTTAGTCATTCTTTGATGCAAATCGCATATTATCCACTAGAATTACACATCATCCAAAATTCCACGCACCACCGCTTCAAGAAATATTTTTTCATTTTAAGTGACTCCAAAAAATTAGAGCTAAGTGGGTATCAATATGTACATGTCAGAATCGAACTATTTTTGCACACACTGAAACGCATTGTGTGAGCCCTGAATGTGCAAGCTTTTTTTTTATTTAATTCGCATACTCAAAGTTCATAAAGTTCGAATCCGTACTGATTTAGGGAAGTGCGTTTTAATGTCGAATCAGCTTTAATCACTTTCAGTAAAAAAAAAAAACACAGTTCATTGAAGCAGTGACACACAATACCTGTAAATAATTTGCCTTGTCAAAGCACCGAATACTACGAGATGAAAAGTGTATCGTAGATGCCAGCAAAAAGCATATCAGATTGCTAATGAGGATAACAAATAAGCAAGTCAACACCCATTTTGGGCACAATTACTATGTTAAAAATCATGAAATCACCTCTCGTACGCAAGTTCGATATTTTTTGGCAATAGCCTTGACTCATGCACCTTCACGACAATACCGGTCGGGATATGACGTAGCATAACTGCGTTCCGAGCGGTGTTCACTTTTTGGCCTCCAGGACCCCAACCTGATATGAATTTCTGAAAGCTCTTATTAAACGCAACGCAAAACCGGCGATTCTGGTGATGAAAAAAAAAAGCACAAAGTGGATTCAACAAATATGACCTCAAAAACATTTCTTTATATGATGAGATCTGTGGGATATGTTTTGCCTTGACCTTCGTCTTTGTTCGTATATTCCTACCGATTTTCTTCTTCAATTTGATTTTAACCTTCAGAAACGATCTTCCATTAGAAACGGTTGTTTTACTGAATGGAGATGGGCAATCCATCCTCCTCTCAATTTGCTCAACTACTTCCATATGACTACTTACTACGTAATTGTGGTTGACCAGTATGACCATGCTACTTATGACCATGCTATATGACCCATGCTACAGCCAGTATGACCCATGCTACTTCTACGTAACATTATCGCATAACTTGATGTGGTTAATACAAATGACATCAAGACTTCGATAATAACCCAGCGGTCGTGTGGGATAACATGAAATAGTAGTTAACATTGCGATTTTGTCCAAAAAGGCAACCTTCATTCGAAAGCCCAAGCACCTCACCCATCAATTCTTCCCATGACAAGAGAGCCGCTTCCCCTCCCAATTAAAAAAAAATCACAGTGATGCTTACTAAAAAGTGTAGGGATAATATCACAAACCACTACAGCATCTGAATTCCCCTGCGCCCCCAAAGGCCATAAATGTCGCAAAATTATGAAGTTTCATGAATATTACGGGAAATCTGCCCTAAACCATCCTCTTCTCTTTTCTCTCCAAGGGACGGCACATTTACAAAGAAGCAGAAAGTGTAAAGACGTTACTTATCCTTCCTTGGATTAAAGAGAAGAGAAAAATTCGGATGTTCAACAAATATGCCCACCTCCTCCTCCTCCTTCCCCCCCCCCCCTCCCCGAAACCTCCAAACTGGGGAGAAGAAACTTCCGCCACCTTCAGCAAACTTGTACCGCAAGATGAACCAGCCAGCAACCGCTCAACGAAATCCGATGCCACCAATCAGCTACTGCGACCCACCACAGAACTTTAAAAACTGGAAGGTGAAGGAGTTTTGGTCTACATAGGATGGTGAGGAAATTTTTTGCCGGTTTCGGTAAGACGACATGAAAAATATGAAGGAAATAATATTCGAGGGATGATTTCGACCGAGAACACTTCCTACAGCTCTTGTCAGTTATTCTAACAAAGTTGGACGAATAAATCAAGATACGATCCGTTTTGCAATTTCAGGTGAAAACCTTCGCTAACTCCAAAAAAAAACCCCTTATCTATTACCTTCCTTAAATAAGGCCCAAATTCGCAAAGCACTATGATTCCAGAGAGTGGCTTTCATCCTTTATTGTTAAAATCCTAGCGCAGTAATTACGACCAACGGCGCTGCATTGAAATCCCAGTTCTGGTACGCGGGTGCATCTTGAGTACCGATTAAGACTACAATATGTTCCGACCGTAAGATGGATGAATAGTTGTAATAGCGTGCTTCAAAATGAGCTAGCCTTAAAGTTACCTTTGCTACCGAAATTCGTACGGGAAACAGCACGTATATAAAAGCAATCATACATACACTTGTGAAGAATATTTTCATAAAATCCTTGCATATTTCAAGGAAGACGATATGCTGACCAATTTTGCCAGTCCTGCCCACCCCCTTATCCCTCTGTTTAGGAATCCCACTTCCCTTTCAAAAATGTCTACCCTTTCTGTGCAATCCTAGTGGCCAATGGCCGTCGTCAAATGAAACTGTATTAGTCAAAAAACACTGCGCGAATTAGACGTGCTTCCTTTCTAAACAGGCGTGCTGGACCAGTCTGCATATTACACAAACGGCAGCCCACCTGCCTGAGCCAATCAGTCACGAATATCTAGCAAACGTACGTAAAGCTTCTGTGTTTAAAAAAGTAGTGGACAAATACACCAGAAAATCTTACCTGCTCGCAGTCTTCGTGCCGAATTTCTGGAAACACATATTCTTTGAGCTTCTGTCGTGAAGTTATAAGGCGCAGCGTTTGCACGATAACAGGGTCACGGCAAACATAACTGAGCGTGTTATTCATCGCCATACTGGCACGCACACATTAACAATCACAAGCAGCTGTGCATCCCATTCAGACGAACCCCTGCTCAACAGGTTACCCCTTCGGTGACGAGCAAGCTTCACTGCAACTCATGCTACGAAGGAATGCGTGTGACAACAAAGCTATGAATATAAAGCACCACTTCGTAAATCGCAATGAACGAATTCCGTGGCGGCCATTTTATCGAAAAAAACGATTGTGAGGAAACAGACCCAAGCAACTCTCGCCTATACCGAACTTTTCGTTCAGAAGTCACTGTAACACTTGCACAAACAACCGCAACAACCTGCTAGTGTCCCAAACAGCCGACAATTGAAAACATATCATGAAGTTCGTGAGTCAACTGACCTCAAAAAAAAACCCCCCTTCTTAAAAATTATAGGTTCGTCCCTTGCAGAACGGCGTTTTAATAACCGTTGCAGCTTGAAAAAAGAAGACATGAAACAGTGGAGGACGTTCATTCAAGCATGACTTCGTTCATTGGCCGTTACCCGTTACCTCTCCTCTCTGACTTGGTCAAAACAAAAATCTCTTCCCGAACACAATTACAACGGGCATAAAAATATCAAAATTATTGCAGAAAACGACTGCAACGAATAGATATGTGCGTAGGCCTAGATATATCGTTTATCGTCAATGGCAAATTACAAAGGAAAAGTTTTCAGCGAGACGCAACACAACAGCTCGCTATTAATACACAGCCATGCGTCAGCGACCGGGTCTTTAAACCATTAACAACTCATACAAACCACCCTTACTTACAACCTGTGCCGTTATCGTAAGCGATGCCTAACCTACATTTAATCTCTCAAGGGAACCTCTCATCAACTCTATGCACTTTCTATGTATGGATAACAGCGGTTTAAAAACTCGATCTTTAGTATACGAAACCATGCATGGATACACCGGATGACGCATCCTTTCACGATGTTGTTGGAAAGATAATGGTCATGCATTTCATATCCACCTTAAGTACAGCTCAGGCTAAGGCGTCAGAATCGACCAGAGCGCAGTAGTGCAGCAGCCCCCTCTACTTTGAAGAGACAAAAGTGACCTCAAAAATTAAAGATCACGGGTATAAATATGAAAAGAAAATTAAGATATTATGAAAAGTTCAAGATTTTAGGCAGCGCTAAGCTTTACTACCTATGGCTTCGTACAGTTTTCCATTGCATAGTGTTGTTTGCACTATACAATGCCTTTCAGATGATACGAACTGCATATGACCTCACTCACCCTCGAATAAGCGATCACCTCATGTTTTAGACTTTATCGACAACTATGGCTAAGTATAAGAAAAACTGCCGAAGAACAAATCAGCAAAAAAAATCAATGGTCGGGCCTCCGAGCTCATCAACCGCAACATCACCACACGCATACTGCTTTGAAAAAGCTACCGAGAAAAAAAAAACTGGACTACGTCAATGTGGCCAATCCGCATCAAAAAATCTATCCAGCAGTCATAAAATTTACACAGCTCTCGTCTACACAAATGAAAACTGGTTAGTCAACGTTTCATTATCTGTTCGGTTTTGAAAAGCATGAAATTTCTTTTCCCACCAGCCCCGAGATCCCTGAAAGGGAAACTAATTTCATGAGTAGCAATCCTTCACGAAAAACGACTTGCTCGTGCCATTGTAATGCACCTCCCTTACATCATAGCCCCAACGTCTTTATCAAGTACAACCGCAGCAGAAATTTCCATACTGCGATGAAGAACTTTGCGTTCTCTGATATCGCGGTTTCAGAAATGTTGCAATCTGACAGATTTGAAACTTATTCTTTCATTTTTTAAAAGAAAAAGTCCGATATTAGAAACCAGAAATGCTATGTGCTCACTATTTCACTCACTGTGTCGGCCAAACGCCCAAATCAAATTTCGGAAGTATAATTAGACTAATGCGAAAGGGAAAGAAAGGAAGAAAGAGCGAGAGGGTTTAACAAAACCAAAACCACAACTGAGATCACTTCGTAACAACAAATAAATACAACACAACAAAGCAAGCCAAATAAACTCATCCTAATGAAAATCGTGCCACCATATCGCGTTCCGCATTTCTAGCATTGGCTCCGTCAAAAAAATCATAACTCACTTCATCTTCTGTAGAAGGAAACGATTCACTCGGAACACCTCAACCGAATCACAGTAGATAAATGTCACCCACGATGCCGGGAGCTGATCACTTTCTCCAAACAAATGTTTTAGAAAATGACTGCCAAAAGCGAAAACCTCGTCATGCAAACAAAACGAAACACCAAATTACAAACGAAAACGCTGTTCCGGAAATGATGAAAAAAGTCGAAAATAGGAAACAAGCCCTGAATGAACCGCTACGTAAAGTGATTAATTACAGGAAAACGTGATAACATACGAGGCGACAAGCATACCGCAAGCTTTACATACACTCTCAATGCGCACAGAAACTATACATTTCGGCTTACACAGCCGTCAACATAAGCGCAAAAAATAGTTGCAAATTCGATTGAACGGAACGTTGCGCAACAACTGCACCTCACCTGTTCCTCTACCCTGCTTTGACGGCTAAAACAAAAACGCTTTATCAATTGTGCTGATTTTCAACCACTGAAGAAAAACCGTTCTCATTCTTCACTCTTACTCAGTCAAAATGTGAATTTCGTCAGATTATGCGAGAGGCAGAAAGTTGTGGCACCGTACACGTAAATAAATCATCTAAGGTTTCCAGCAGCTCCCATTCAAGTGAAAATTGTCAATATGATTACGGCAAGAAAAACAAAAACATGAACTGCCTCTGGAGCAATTCACAACATAAAAAATCTGTCAACATGTCAACATTTCCAATCGACAACAGCACAGGACAGAGAATATAATTAATGAAATGCAAGAAAAAAAAACCAGAAATGACATGTCCTCTTCGACGAGTACACACATACAGCACACACAACATACTCCCCGTTTAATAAACCAATGCATTTGCTTATGCGTTTCAAAGGATCGAATGATGATGGAAGTGATGAATGGGATCGGATCCTAAAATACAACGTTCACTTATCAGTTAAACTCAGACCACGTTCACCTGACATTGTGAGACATGCAAACAATGTGAATGGGCCAACGAAACAGCAAATGCAATGAATATTGCGACAATTCATCAATCAGGCAGCAGTAATATTCAGTATATTTATTTAGTTAACAATATCAGTTTTTATGCGGTAAAATAGCCGCAATATGTTGCCTCAACAGCGCAATGCGCGCTTTTCTGTCAGCAATTACTTCGATACAGAAAAGCGCAATAAAAAGATAAGCTACCAAACTGCAGTTGGCATTCTGGCAGCTGTGCTACTGCTTGCGCAATTCAGAGAAAATTATTTCTGTGAAACTGCAAAAAAAAAACACGCTAGATGCATTCGGTGAGTAAACAACGGTAAATTTACGTGAACAGTATTAACAACAATTACGATTGCTCACTAAACAGGAGTGATTATATAAAAAGAAATGAAACGACAACGTATGGAACAAGACAACAGAATGATAACGATAAAATGCACTTAAAACATCTCCACTACTCATTTCGTCATGTGTACGGGAACGCGAGGTATATGACACTTGCACATGTCAGCCAGCCTCCTGAGGTGCAACAGTAACCGGCTGCAAAAGCACCGTGTACTTGTTGGCTGCAAAAAGCAACAATCAGCAGTAGCACATACCTATCAACACAATACTATCGAAATGCACTTTGTATCATTTCCACCATTACCTCAACTAACTGACAGAAACCTACCGCAAGTTGTTAAACGCAAACGAAAGTTACGTAAAAATCAGCAAATCATCTGAACTCAGAAAATAAAGGAATTAAATGATCTGTTGTCTTTTATGAAAACTTCTTATTACGCTAATACGAGCATAATGGGGCAAATAATTTTAGTTGGCTGACAAACAGGAGCACCCCTCAGAAAGGTCCACAAACGAACGACAGCAGCAGAGTGCAGTTAACGATATGAGTAAGAAAAGACACCTCTGAAGACAAAACGGATGAAACGTAAAACGAAACGAACGCGAATCTCAATAGACGGAACCATTGGAAGCCGAGCGAATCTCATCTACACGTTTCCGCTTCAATTCCTTGACAAGCTCGATTTCAGCACGCTCCCTTATCTCCTCCAGTGTATAATCAATCAGAAGCCTACCGTTTTCGAACACAGTCACCAACATATCCTGTAAATCAAAACTTCCTAGACTGCATTACAAGTTACTGAATGCAGGAACAGTAAACCAGAAGGTCGAAAAATTAACATCGAATGCGTGCTGAACACCTTTAAACGCTCGAAAACTGCGTCAAGCTGTCAACACCCAGATTCGGCCGTTTCAAATAAAGCGGTGCAATTTGTGTAATGATCGAACACAACGACTTTTTACATCTACTGCATTGCAATCAAAAGCGAAATGCTAAAAAAAAAGATGAAAGGCGAGCATGCGCGCCAAAAAAAATTATTAGAAAATTCTTTACACGCTCTTAAGTAATAATTTCCATTTCATAACACATCGCGATATCCAAAGTTATAAGATTCTTTAAAGCTCGCCTTAATACATCCCTGCATCGATTTCCTTGCATAAACGCAGAGATGGAACACAGGAAAAATCGACTGCAGACCAGCTCGCCTTAATACATCCCTGCATCGATTTCCTTGCATAAACGCAGAGATGGAACACAGGAAAAATCGACTGCAGACCAAAATAGCTGCACATCGACCAGGCCAATAATCGTCCAAGAAAACATTGTCCAGTCAAGTAAGCATAACAATCTTTGGGATCCACGGGACCTTTCCATTTTTTTCTTCCAAACGGTCGAAAAAAGAATCTCACAACGAAAACTGTTAACAAAGCACACACCTTCGCTGGGTCACCAAGGCCTTCCTGGACTGTTATAATACTTCCATCTTCTCGCTTCTCCAGTGTCAGCCGACCCTTCTTTGAACGCTTTCCCGAGTCCGTGGTGGGATTTTTCCAAACATTAATCTGAACAAGCAAAACATAAAATTTTGCTTTCTCTTGAAGAAAAACCAATCAAAAAATCAATATTAGCAAGCTGGACATAATGGAAGTAATTCGTACCAAGGTACAATATGTTCACGAACATGCAAAGAAAGAAAACGTCTGATGTTCCACAAAAAATTCTGGCGGTCCAATTTTTTTGACAAAGTGATTGATGATACTCCATCGCATTTGTGATAACGGCCACCTAAATTATTCTGTTCAGCGCTGTAAAAGGATGGGAAATAGAGAAAAGTAATGTCAGTCAACTGCCCCACCGTAGATGATTAAGTGTTGCAGCCAATACATTACGACCTGAACAAAACTACGCAAACAAAACTCAGACATCACAGACCGAATTCAAATAGCTACATATGCTTGTCATTTAATGCCCACTGACATCTAGAAATCGACCATCGTTCGAGAGAAAATTGCAGACTGCCCATAACATTCGAAACGGTTTTAAGGTTAACCGCCTCGATGGTGAATCAAAAACCATTAATGACGCAAGACACGTGGACTTGAATGAGGCTCTTTGTTAATTAACAACTCTTTAATGAACTCCAAAACTACCGTGTACGCCTATAAAGCAGTTCGCACCACTTTCTGACCACTAGTTTCTTGGGGAAAAACATAAACCGAAATGAACAACTATGTGAATGGTAAATCACAGTGACTGGCGCCGGAATGAAACAGCAAGTTCAACAACCCCGAGTTCAGCTTTGGTGGGTGGAATATAGCATAGCCAAAACGCGAAATATTTCTGCACTGTAATGTGATCGGCATAAAATCATCCGATGACTGTCAACGTAAAAATGCAATTTTCATTCAGCCCCTTAAATGTGAACCATCAGCGCAGTTAGGTCCAAATTTTTAGGGAGAAGACGCGCCCTTTTCTTATGTGAACGAAAAACTATGATAGGAAAGGGGACAAAGTACAAAATAAAAAGTGCAAAGTTCTGAGACAAAAAAGAGGCGTGGAACAGCGTTTCAATCTTAGGAAACCGAAGCGTCTCCTACTCCTTCAACTACGTCTGGCTTAAACAGAAAAAAATAACATCGGTACTTACACCCTCACCATCGATCACCACGTGCGAGCATTTGAAAGCACACTTTTGCGTGTCACGATCGAGCTTCTGAAGAAGTGCACCTCCAGTGCCGAATACGATGTTCTCTGCACTCCACCCGTCCACTTTTAATGCCTCCAGGATCTGCAGAGACATTTATATGCGCACACCTGCACACCTACACCAACACTGCTCTGGACGTCTTTTCCAAAAAGGATTTTTGCGTAGAAAGTTCCCAGATGCAAGTTGACCAGAAGTAAAACAGCGCATAACACAAACAAAGCAACATGACGAACCCACTGTGGATTCATCGAAAAATGATAGTGGTGTTAACTTGGCATTTGATAATCGCACTGCTCGTTTAAAATGACCGCAAATGCTCGAGAAACGATCAGTTAAGATGACTCACATATTAGTAAATCGGTAGTTGTGAAGGAAAACGGAAGCAGTTTGGCCACTGGAATTATAGATATTGGTAGCAACATTCCGTCGCCTACAGGACCTTCTTGCGCTGGAACGATGACCTAGTTTCTCGCGCGCCCTAGAGATCTAGTTAGAACCCAAGGAATGAAATATGCAAACATGCATGTTTTTTACTCCCGGGGCTCTAAATCAGGACTGCGGCACCCCTCTTAGAATGGAACGTCGCTTCAGACCGACTGAGCTAACTGTCGTTTTCAAATAATTGGCTTTAAAATCCAAGATCATCGACTTTTCAGCCAAGTTTGCAAAAAATAAAAGTGACGATTATAATAAGAAAAAAAAAACATGAGCTGAGTCTTCTTTAACGGTCTGAAAATTTCGTACGAGAATAAAATAATCTCTGCATCCTTAACAACTTTCTATCGACGTACTCACTGCACATCCGCAACTAATCATTTCAGCAACTGCAAAACTAAATATATATTGAATTGGATGGGACAGAACAGGAAGAATTCACTACCCGCCCTCCTTCTCCTTAAAGTGTTACTTACTACCCAAGCACTCACCCTTCTCCGGAGGTTCGACGATGTGGAAGTGGGGGAGGGGGGAGGAGGAAATAAGCGGGGGTCCGTGACGTAAGAATGGAGATATTTCACATCTGGTACTTCAAAAAATAAGTTTAGTGCAAAAAGACACACCTTGCCGATCGTTTCGTAACTAACGCCATCGCCTTGCATAACCCTTAGGTATGACGGCAGCACGCGATATCCCTTCGAATTGGTCAACGTTGGGAACTTCTCGGCCAATAAGTTCAGCACCTACAGAACATCGAATCACGCAAAATAAATGAAAAAAAAGCTCCACTCGCCCACCCATCCCTCCTTGGTGTTTAACCTGCAGTCAGCAATAATGCGGACGCTAATTAGTCTATCGGTCACATTAAAAATTTACTTTTGAGACGAAGACTGTCAAAACTGCTTGCGAATTCTACCCGAATCTGAGTTCTACAATCCGCTGTTCACAGGAATATCACTTGGTGCTGCTTCATCCCATCATCTCGGCACTGCCGCAAGAACCTCTCAAACAGAAAAAAATTTCTTTTAAAATCTCAACTTCTAAGGTATTTTCTCCAAATTATCCGTAACTCTTCAAATGGAACAAGCACACTCGATTTTAAAAAAGTCACACAGATGAGCTGAAGTAATATTTATCCAGGCGTATTTCAGTTCTAATCGTCGATAATGAAATTAAACAAGGAAAAACCAGATTCCAAAGCACCTTAACGACCACTTGACTCGGATCACCGCTATCTGGCCTTATAACAAGACATCCTTTGTTGGCCCGATCAATCACAAACTCGCGCAGCTCATCGCCCCAAATGTTCGAGACCGCGTTGTAAACGTCATATGAGTCGCTCACCACGGACACCAAACCCGCAGGAAAACGTTCGAGCATATTTCGATAGGCAGCCGACTCACCCGACTTCTTCCATGTTGTGATTGTACTGGAAATTCTTATTTAAGATTCCATTAAAAGCATAAGCGAATGAAATTATTTGTTAACAGATCGGACCTTGACGGCTCTCCATTACAGCGCTCACAGGTGGCCTCAGACCTGCTTCTAGGGTATCTAGTGCAGCTAAAATGGTTTACACTGACATGACCACAACATGACATCTAGCGTTCGACATTCCCTTCGACGCAAATTTGCGCGAAGAAGTCACGGATGAACGACCATACGGACTTTCGAATACGAATAAACGCCTTCGATTTGGACTACCCTTGAACTTTCCAAATATCGATTCACATTCTCCTTGCGACGCTTGGCACCCAATATTGGTCATTTCAATGGTGACCGTCGATCATGAGGGGAATATTCTAGATAAGGGTCTGGGCACCATCATTCACGAGGCGAATAACGACGGTATGATGAAAACTGATGCTGATTAGTGAACGCCTTGTGGAGGCAACCTACGATAATGGCTTAAAATCGAAGCATTGAGTAAAAACATTTCCACTTCCTGGGTAGTGCTTCTGCTTGTCTAGACAAAGCGCTCGTCAGTTTAACACCAGATCACGCAAACACAATTAGTGATCAATTTATGGGACCGCTGGTCATACTACAGTTGATAGCTGAATGAAGATTAACGATCTCAACCAACCGAACCACTCGCGAATCGGAACGGATAGCCTAGAGCAAATTATCGGCGTTTTCGCAGCGAAAGTCAACATGGCTATAAGTTTTCTACCGCGGAAACATATCAGCTTTCTACATTCCTGATAGCATCTGAAGAGGATTCTATCAAGGCATGAAAGTTTGATCTAAACATGGAAAGAGAAGAACCGCACCTATGCTCAGCAGCTGGAATCGAGAAGCCAGCCATCATCGACGAGTAATATCTACAAAAGAAATTATTTGCAAACACCTTCAAGTCACAAAAATGAAACCACCTTATCTTCACAACGTATTCGTATTTTCCCCGGGACGCAGTTCCTGCTAGCAACTTTAACACTGTTTTCACTGTCCTCATAAATCAAAAAATCCGAAATTGTGTATGCTAAACATTTTTTCACTTTCCACAACAACTAACTGCTTCTACGCAATTTGCAACAGCCGCATGACCTTTTCTCGAAATAAAGAAAATCGTAGAAGCGTAAGCTCACATGCGAAATATTACAGCGATGAAAGGCTATGTTACTCTAATAACCTAACGCAATTAATCTCATTATAACCCATACTTCCCAGGGTGGGAAGTCCTAACTTTACTGAAACCAACCCTTTTGAATCATCATCCTTCTTCTATCCCCAACACAGTAACACCGATGCGAGAACATATTTAGTAAGCATCAATCAATCAAAAATTGAAACCAGAAGCTGCTTTCGGCTAAAAAATAATGAAACATAACCGCGCAATATTTCATGCAAAATGGCATAAGAAAAGCCGCGAAGCATTTCTCATTTTGTAATCGTTTTCTTCCATTTTAGCCGAGAACGATTCTACATGAACAAATGGAGGTGAAGGCAAAATTGATAAAACAGTGACGAGGAAAATGGAATTTCCCAGCCCAGCCAACGAAGCTAATGAATTCGGACTGCTTGCTCCACTGATTAAAAAACATGCATTTTCCATCTGTAACGTTCTCTTCGCGCTAAAACGTTCAGTTCCTTTCGGAAATGTGCTTGGTGCTGATAACTTCACTGCCTCTCCCTTCCTCAAAATAATGGCAGAAATGACAAAGACGACCGCAGTGATGCAGACTTATCGTATTACTCCGAATGCAGACTTCTTCGACACAACCTCCTCCGTCAAGGACAATGCCAAGTACTAAGCACTTCCATACAAAGAAAAAAAAACTTGTCAGAAGCTAAAAAAGCAGCTGTCACATATGTTAAGCGAACCACAACAAACACGGCTTTCTTATCCGAAAGACCAGAGTCCCATCCCGCCCCTTTCAAATTACAGGCATAAGTTCAGCTACCTAATGCAATGTATAAAAATATTCCCATCAAATACAACCACAGCATGCAAGTTAAGGATCGAAGCGATCGTATCGTTAATGCATTTGCGCATCACGCAGAAACTGGCACATGGGGCAACAGCATAATAATGTTTTTTTCTTAAACACAAACAATAAAAAACCAGACAACAACTAACTTCCTACAGAGTTGCAGTCCAGCGATAGTGTCCGTGCCAACGAAATTTACCAAGTGTGCAGCACCTCCAATTGAAGCACTCTGAAAAGCAACTTCCTCTTTGGAGCACATTACCAATTCAACTGCAAATTTAAAGTGAGCACAGCATGAACGCCTCGACAGTTATTCTTTAGAACTCAGTGGTGACGAGCAGATGGGTTCGATTACCCAAAGTACTTGGACATTTGTGTGCTCATCGTAAACGTCGATTCCGCCATCGACACAAGCCACATAATGCTGTCGATGTCTGTTAAATATATAATGTGATATATAGACATGCTTTAACAGCAAAAATAGAAGGTCAACTCAAGGAAGGACGCCCCCTCTCCCTGTAAAAAAAGGAAATATATTGACAACCTCAACGGAGGATGCGCCCCTATATCCGAAATCGTGCAGCTTGAAAGGAAGTCCATCCAAAGAATCCGCTGTCTCATGCAAATATCGAGCGATAACCAACTTCTGTGCTCGCGAGTTAGTGCATACCGTCATTGGATACCACACTTGAACCAGCAACGTCTGGAACATATGAAAAACGATTCTCATTATGGCAACAGAGATGCGAAGGACGAATATCTGAGAATTCTTCAGCCTCCCTACAACGATTTGAAAGAAAAACATTTTTAGCTGTTACAGTTACCTGTAGACTAAGCACAGCTTATACGCAATGAAAAATATGTCGAAACGGAAGAATATGGTTGGAGAAATAAAAAAGAAAAAATTATATGAAACGACATACTTCGAACCAGTTGGTCAGCCATGGAACCTCAGGATCCGTATTCTCCACCGTAAAAAGGACGTTTTTTACGGGAACGACCGTACCTTCTGGCACGGCTTTTATCCTCAACGGAAGGAAGCCGTTGTGCTTCTAAAGAAAAATGAAGAAGAATAAACTCATCAACCAACAATAAAAAAGCAACATATAAAAACCCAAGGATTCCATAATTTTAGAATGGACGGAACCTCATAAAAATCGAAAATAAAAAAACTGCAAATTTGGGGTGATTTAAATGTAATTAAATAAAAGTCATTCTCAGCGCTGTTTCGTCACACTTGGAATGACTCAAGATGGTGCGGCTGAGGTTGCACAGTATCTCTCCACCTTTACAACAATTCGCCTCTGACCTCATTTCATCTCAGCAATTCCTCAAGCAGGGCAACCAACTGAAACTTGCTCCCGTAATCGCATGCGAAGACAGCCTTCTGACGCTCCCCACTGGGGTCGTCAGCTATTACATCCACAATATCAACGCAGTCCGGACATCAGACCCAAACAGGCTTACACTCCGCACGCATAACGCTTCTTCATGACAAACCAAAACTCATGTGACTGCGAACGCTCCCAGCAATGTTGACTCTACAGTGCCCGTAACCTATCACTGCACACCCTAAACGATTGTGATCATACTAATCTCCTAGTTTCCCTCTGAAAATGGGCCGATTATATTCCCAATTAAACCACTCGTTTTATATTTGCAAACATCTTTTCTGGAGGGCCAACTCCGTCGATTAGACCTGAGATGTCACCTCCTATGGCGTGATCTCTTGGCCATCATCTCTGGATTACCGAGGAGGGGAGCGAGGGGGGGGGGGGGGGTCGGATATGAATCCCTTTCGGTGAGCAAATCTGGGCGAGGAAAGAGGTTACCCATGTATCCGAACTGGTACGTGTACGGCCACTGCTGAATAAACACAACATAAGAAGGTCAAACTGACGTCAACAATATGATTCCAGCCAGCTTCATTGAAAACGTCTAGGTCGCCGAAATGGACCTTGTAGAAGTGTTTAGCCTGCTGGATCATATGCTTGTTCACGACTGGACCCACCATCCAACGCTTCAACAAATACTGAAATTATTTCATTGAACACATCATAAGCAGACATAAACACAAAACAAAATGATAGAAAAGAGTAGATAAGTCAGTTAATCAAAGGACAATCGGACAAGACAAAAGGCTGAATAATCGATCTGCTTACGGCTAATGAACCTTTTGCAAAACGCCTACAACTAAAATATTCAAAACTTTCGAAAAAATCCTACGTTCCTTCCCAAAAAGAACGCAGTTAGATCTACAAATGAAGAAGTGTGGCAGACGAGTTTCAACACTGGATGGCTTATGAATATTCGAATGTACTACTACGTTTGCCTTACTGATACCGTCAACGCCAAAGGATAAGCACCAAATTCGTTCTGTTTTCAACCAATAACAAAGCAATATTAAGAAAAAATAACGAAGTTCATAAGCCGTGGGCAAAAAAGCATTGTTTTAATTTCATTCATGGATATTTAAAAAATATTTTCGTTCAGATGGAAATTGTTTTGGAAAATTTTTGAAAAGAACTCTGTTAAACATATTAAGAGTACGCAAATATTAAAAAAATACATTGCATACTTTCGTGTTTTCAGATATATCCAAATACTGCAGAAATTCGAATAGCTGCGCGTAAAAGGATTGCAACAGTAATTGGCATTCTTCCCTTCCCTATTTCGCCTTAGCCGACAAAATTTAACGTTTTTTAGAAACTCAGGAAAAAAAAACGAAAAAAAAAGATCTCTGAGGAAGCGTATAAGGACGGTGTTGAGAAAATTGAAAAATTAAGAAACCTACGCAGAAATTTATTCAAACCGAAGAAAACGAGGTGCAAATACATGGCTAAAACTTTTAAAAGCATGTTTAGCCATAACAGATAATTTCATGCAAATATCTGTGGCCATTCATCAGACATTTCTTAAGCAAAGGAAACCCAAAATTTGGATTTTTAATAACTTCTCATTACACATGGGCACCCCTCCCTTCTCCTCATATTCTTCAGCTGTGGTTGTCAAAAAATGTAGTTTTGCAATTCGCGAATCAGTAGTGGTCGCTGAAAAAAATAAATAAAAGCACAGTTGAGTGTTTCAGAGCGACATGCATTCAATGAGCCCATGGATGCAACGAAAGTTTTAAAAATATTTCTGAAAAAATTTAGGGTTTCCACTCCCCTGCGATATCCAAAGGCTTTTTAAACGTTTTTTTTTACAACGCCGATTGCGAGTGTTCCCGGGCGGATGGAGGTCCCAGGTCCCTCCCTCCTTTCTGGCTGGGGGGCTCAGAGTATTTCATGTCTGTTCGTCATGTATATTAAGAGAACGTCACGTCTTCATGCACAAAATACTCAAGGCTAACAGCCCAAATTTAACGTAATGTGGCAAAAATTTGCAGACGTGCAAAATAACCTGTAGGCCAAAGAAGCACACTTCGGGAAACTTTCCGCCACGACTCTCAAAGTAGCTGTAAACATGGCTCGTACCTTTCGGATACTGACTGTGATGCGTTATCTGATAATGTAGTAAAGTTATTAAATAAATTTCACGTTCTCATCATGCTCGTTTCCCGTTTTCCCATTGTTTTCGTTCCCGGTGTTGGTGTTCTCACATCCTTCTTTTTATGGATTCGGGAGATTTGCACTTGCAAAACGCATGGCAATGGCTTGCCTACACGTATGCACACATAACTGCCTACTTGCCAGCCTGTCTGGAACTGGAACTTTCAATTCAGCAGCCACTGAAGCTGGAATAAAAAAAATGGCAGAATAATCTACTCCTTATTATTACGAACTTACATCCATTATGCAGTTCACCCATTGACTTTTAAAGGAATCATAAACAAATAAAATATCAAGAAATGTGCATGAATCTTACAACTTGATCGGGTGGTAGAAAAACGATTACTTTACATTGTTTTTTGCAAGTGGTCGAATCAGACAAAATAAGAGAGCACGCTTACGAAACCTGATTAGGCTGGCAATGTTTCTTACCGATTTAGTATTTCATGGGAGTTGTAAATAAAGCTGCTTTACCTCTGCAAACGGTACCAACGCCGCACGTTACTATGTGAAAATAGAGAGGTACTCCACCGTCTCCGAACTTAATCGTAACTCCGCTGATCATTAAAAAGTATCCTCCACAATGGCCCAGCACAGTACAAAAAGCACATATATTTTTTGGCACAAAAACATCAAGCCCGTATGGGCAACACTCTCTCGTCCCTCTTCCTCCTCCCCTATAGTGCAGTTCTGTGAATATATGAAGCCTCAAAGTTCGCCGCTGACCATAAAAAATATCGTCAGCGCTCCTTTCCTGCAGCCTTCGAACTTATTTTTTGAATCACATGAGCTCGCGCAGCGCTGACTGACACCTATAATCTCCACTGTGTGATTTCGGGAAGGACTACGCTGATCCTCCAAATGCAAAGTGGGCTGGGTCGGAATGGGCTAGAAGGGTGTTGGCACATGTACAGGTTTAGCAACAGAAAACAGAAAGACCAACCTTATAGGAATCAGCAACAAAGAGAACGTTCTCCACAGGGTTGGTGTCCATCCTCATCGATTCCCAACGCTAAGCCTAAAAAGAAAGTGCTTTAACTTCATGCTTCACTTGTACAATTACCAGAATTTATCTGAGACATAGCTTTACGTCGGAATCGTTTGTTCCATGAGTTTTCCTTAATCTGAAAAAAACTTAACATTCAGCAGATGGAAGAAAATTTTTGAGGATATTCATTGGCATACTGACAAAAAATGATAGGAAGATTTGTCAGTCTCAAACCTCCTTTGCCACAAAAGAAACGAAAACACATTTTCTCAAGTTTCAGTGAATTCCTATCGGCTTTTTTTCTTCAGCAGAATTCTAAAACATCCCTTTTCATCCGCTTATCTGAACACGGCCCACTGAAACTCCCTTCTCCATTAAGACATTCTGAATATGCTAATGGTATTATCATGTGACGCACATCTTACTGTAAACGTGATAAAGTTGGACGATCTCGTAACAACCGACCATCGCAGAGCAGAAAGAAACCAACGAAAATAAGGTAAACAAATGTACAAGTATTTTAAACAAAGGCAACAAAGCATGCTCTTTTGACAGCTCAGAGCTAATAACACATCTACGTTGGCATTTTTTTTTTCACCTAATAAACACACCATTAATGTATTCATATTTTGACTCACCAAATCGAATGACCACAGAAATCTTCTGCTAAAAAATTCGATTCTACTTTAAGACGGAGAGGGGGGGGGGGCGGAGGCTGGAGCAGGGGATTGGGCTTTGCTCCCTCTTAGCCGGTTTCAGATTTAAAAGTACAGTTAAATAAACTTTGTGAACCTGGGAACACTTAGATACTTCAGATGATTTTCTGCGTCAATGGCAGTAATATGGAAACGAAAAAAAGCACTCTCACAAGCCACTAATATTTCAGTTAACTTAAACAAACCAATACCTTCAAGCAGCAAACATCGGAATTCATACGGGCGCATTGCAAAATAACAAATGGCTTCAATGCAACGCTATATGACATGCCGCTATAATATTAAAAGAAATGAACGGGCAAAACGTACAAAGATTCGAAAAGCGGACTGTTGTCTCCCTATGCGCAAACAAAGACTGCATAGCAGCAGCTACAACTACTGCTAGCTGAACTGCAATGCGGTTCGGGGCTCTTTCTATAAGCTTACACAATGCTTATTCGACGCCTTTCGCACAACAGCGTAATCATTTACTACACCGTTTACGCATAAGTGCATTAACTCAGTCATTACCTAAACTAGAAACAGCAATGCAAGCCCTCTTAAAAAAGCTAACATTCCCATACCTCTGGCGATTGGCATTTTCGGACTCTATCAGTTTGTTTTGCAGATAGCATTGATCTGTTCCGCCTCCAACGCAGCTTATTCCACTACAGGTAAGACATAAACGCTTTACTCTAACTATACCATCAACCGCTATAATGTTCGCCTTCAAGCCAGAACACGTCAACGGGGACTGCAGTAGCCTCCTCTCATGGAACTAGACCATTTTTGGTTAATCAGTGAGATGGTACCCATCTCCAAGAGTTCGAGTTCTTTGATGGCCTCTTTGATAAGTCCTTCCAGCTTACTCAGTGGACAGAGAATTTGGCAGACGGTATTTTTTGCACTTTCTGTGTTCTGGTAGTTATCTTCCCGCGGTGAACACAGAATAAAATATATAATGTAAACACTGATTGCATAAATTCGGAAATCACACAACACCATGGTACGAATAACCTAACTCTCAGAAAATTGTACCTAAATCCAGCTAACAATAGACGACGGACTCCCTTAACCACCGAAAACCACTTGAGCTAATATGTGAAGCTAAAAAGGAACCGGTCACGTAGATGATGAACTTTTGCACATAACACCTCATCATAAAGACAAAGGAACGATGTGCCAATGAGCAACATACTCGAATTGCATAGAAGCTGAAGACTTTTAAAAAATGTTTCAATGATGAAGCTAGGCGAGTGATGCAAATGAGCACAATCATATTTTCATTGCTCCCATTCATCATCATTATACCACGTAGATGATGAACTTTTGCACATAACACCTCATCATAAAGACAAAGGAACGATGTGCCAATGAGCAACATACTCGAATTGCATAGAAGCTGAAGACTTTTAAAAAATGTTTCAATGATGAAGCTAGGCGAGTGATGCAAATGAGCACAATCATATTTTCATTGCTCCCATTCATCATCATTATACCACTCTCTAGGAACCGGTCACGTAGATGATGAACTTTTGCACATAACACCTCATCATAAAGACAAAGGAACGATGTGCCAATGAGCAACATACTCGAATTGCATAGAAGCTGAAGACTTTTAAAAAATGTTTCAATGATGAAGCTAGGCGAGTGATGCAAATGAGCACAATCATATTTTCATTGCTCCCATTCATCATCATTATACCACTCTCTAGGAACCGGTCACGTAGATGATGAACTTTTGCACATAACACCTCATCATAAAGACAAAGGAACGATGTGCCAATGAGCAACATACTCGAATTGCATAGAAGCTGAAGACTTCAAAAAATGTTTCAATGATGAAGCTAGGCGAGTGATGCAAATGAGCACAATCATATTTTCATTGCTCCCATTCATCATCATTATACCACTCTCTAACCCTTACAACTCCTTCAGCAGAAAATGCGTCCACAGAATGACAGCTTCATCAACTTAACATGGTGCCGCGACCACAGGGAAGACATTATGCAACGAAAACTGGCTAATTCCCAATTTCGCAAACAGCTACAGAAGTGCTGGCGGTAAGTATGGAACCCTAGAGGTCGATGTCGCAATGCAATTTTTGAGTTGAAGACGGCAACGGAAACCATAGGAGAGGGATGGCAGGGTAAACTATGGTTGCCCAAGGCGAGAAATATATATATATTACACGTTTGAATGAATCATAAATACTTGTAAAATAACGGGTACGTATTCATTGGGACGATTGCAAAGTACGCTATTCTGATCGCAAGTAGCTCGTTTTGCGTTCATATTTTCCTTGACCCATCTGATAAGCCGTAAAAATCTTCCGCCAAAAAATTGCTTTTTTCTTAAATGGGCTCTAACAAATTTACTTTTCTAAAAGGTGCACTGTCGAAATGTCATGTCTATGCGTACGCTCGAGTGTGTCTTCTGTCCACCTGATAGTTTCAACTTGAACGCCTTTGAAGCTAAAGTTATGAAATTTGGAAGTTATGTACACCGTAGGAAGACATTTTTATTCAGTTCCAATTTATATTCAATTCCAGACCGATCTGTCAACTCCACCAACGTTATTGGAGTTTAACGGCGCTAAAAAATTCACGCACATTTGTGAAATGGATGGAGGAAAGAAATGGAGTGGAAGACTTGCGCGAGCAGCTGAGTCACCTGAAACAGTTTTTATTATCCGCAGGCTTATTATGAAACTGGGCTGGTCCAGTGAATGCAGCCACCAAAGCGTATATTGTGGCAGCCCTTTAGAACGCATTTGCATATGTTAAATACAGGAGGCTTTAAATTCCGCTAATAAGAACCAGATTCGTATTGTTTTCATTCGATAAGATCGTGCCCGATACCGACCCAACGAGCCTTACTTGCTGTGATAAACGAAAAAAGGAATCAAGGGAGCCTGAACTGGTTTTGCCAAAAACCAGAAAATGCTCAGTGGACCCGACGCCAAACGCCGAGAGGCAGTTTCTGAAATCTCTGGCGCTTGCAGCACGGCCGGAAATTCGACGGTAACGCCGAACACCTGACCTTCGGCGGGACATGGGAACGTCGAGTTCCGATGAGATATCGAATTTTCAATGGAAGGCCTAAATACTCGGTAGGACTTCTCACCGACATTGCATTAAAAATTCATTGTGTGGCCGCACTCGAACACAGAGAAAATTTTCCGAAATTATCCAGTGCGAACACGACCGCGGCCTGGTACCGGTAATAAACCGCGAATTCATCCTCGACAAGTGTGAAGTCGATAAAATGGAGGGCACGATGCAAAATCGAAGAAAAACTCCTAATGGTATCCAAAAACGGCGAACCAGGCATTGACTGAGGAAGAGCACTGAAACTTTCAGAGGAAGAGCAAAAGCCGAATTTTCGTGGATGACATAAATTTCCATCCCCACCCCATCCCCGTGCGTGGAATACGACGTTCATCGGTCCACCGTTGAAAACACTAGTCCTAGAGTGATGCAGGAAATTTAGAAACCACAACCTCAGGTAAAATCCTTAAGTCACTGAGCTCATGAAATTTGAGCTCGTCAAACGGAAGGGAGCGGAAAAGGCTAGCGAATCAGGCTTTCAACATAACCACTCCTGGGGGACCAAAGACATTGGTCGTGATGACAGCCTAAGCGCAGTTTGTGTGTTTCCAGTGAAGTATCGACCGAATCACATCGAAAAACGCCATCATAAGAGACTCGATCACTTATCACTGGTTGACTGATGAAGCAACAAAATAGATGTGTATTCCGATCATGGTTCGAGCAATCGAAAACTGAGTTACACCTAAATGACGAATCGATAGAGAACTTGCAAGTAAATGGTGCAACGATGTCTGGCCTACTGCTTCAAAGAAGGCTTGCGTGTACGAGTATGAGCTATGGCTGGTTTTTTTTCGCACCGTACTTGAAGTGCGTCACAATGAAACGTTTCATGTATCAACCAGTGACATACCGAAGGGGAGGGGATTGTGATCTGCGCTAGAACTGAACGAAAGTTTTAAAGATTTGGTCAGAAGTTTCTTTAAATTCGAGATTTTTCTCAGCAGATCCCATCCCGTTCCCCTGTCCCATTCAAGTCAGGCCATTCAGACGAATGTCCCTATTTCGGCAGCCACCAGCTTAGGTGCAATGCCAGTACAACCGCATTTATGAACACCGATTTTATTGATTTGATGATATTTGACCCTGATTGGCATTTGTTTAGCGTGGTGCCGAAATTCAGTGCTTAATGTAAACGCAAGTTCCACCGTTTAGGACGTAAATTCCTTTACATTGGCTTTGGGAAATTTTTATCTGTTCTGATACGCGCCGAAAAATGGCGCAACTTGCCGCATCGAGGCGCACGCGCTCTGTCTTTGAACAGGTGTCGTATGGCATTCCAGCGGTCAAAATGAACGTTCAAATGCGGTCTTCCCGTTGAGTGAGAGGCAGTGTAAACGACGTATTAACTACTGTTGTTAAACGTGCTGTAATTCCCAGAAAGCGTTAAGTCGAGCTGCAAATAATCTGACATCCCCTTCAGTATCCTATCGTTGTGTTCATTGCAGCAGATAATTTGAAAAACCCTGTAACGCCAAGTTCCATTTTATTCTTCACATATTTTAACGGTTTATGAGATTGTTTGTCGTCTAGTGTTATGGTTCGGTCGTACGCTGTTGACTCAATGCCGTGCATAGGGTACAGTGAAAACGTTGACAACGTTAGCGTGTTCTGAGTTGTTTTATGCTTATACTCACAAACAAACCATCTTCCCATATTCGCCTCGAAATATGATGAAAATACACGTAGTTCCTTCCATGGGAGCCTTTCCGCTTATGTGAACATGCGAGTGCGTATTGCACATCATAAATCGCGGGCTTCCGTCTCGTTCCTTTAATTTCCTCAAGAGAACCGCTGGAAAAGAAATTTGCGAAACCGAAAAAAACGACAGTGGTTTACTGAAGTTGCGTATTGCATTTCTTCGCTTTGCAGAGCTGATCGCATTCATGTCGTTTGATATAACTGAACTGTGCAGAGTTAAGTAGAATTTTTGCACGTTGTGCAAGATTTAATAAGATTTCACTTATTTCCTAACCCAGACGCGCTTTGCAGAGAGGCCGATAAGGGGGAAAGGGGAGGGAAAGGGGGTTCCCAGAGAGCGACGATGACCGAAACATCGTCATGAGTGATTTAGCCAGAGAGTTCGCCGTCGAGGAGCAATTAAGCTGACAGATCCGCATCAGCCAGCAGTTTGTCGCACGTGTCCTCCGTCGAGTTCTCAGGAATTCTTCGTCGGGCAGCAGTTCGAGCAATTCGCTCGGGGGCTGTCTGTCCGGGGAGCAGTTGATCAGGGGATTAGTTCTCCTTTGGGGAGAGATTTAGCGGAAGGCGAGGGACGAAGGGAAAGGAAGAAGAAGGACGGAGAGTAATCCGGCCTCGGGGGGAGGGGGGTTTTAGTGAACTTGTCGTTGTAAATACTCCTTAAAAGGAGCTTCGACATCTTCGCTTAAAATTCGTTAGCGACAGAGTTACCAATTTTTGAAATTTCCTCCCTTGCAGAGTTGCGAGAGTAGCTAACAACTCGACGGCCACCAGGACGCAGTCGCATTGACTCATTCTCTAATTTTTCTTTTGCCATGAGGACGTAGTTGGTCGTTTCCTGTGTATGCGGATTTTATTGCTACACTCCCTCCGTAGTTCATTTTCCTTCTTAATTACGACTGATTCTTGCGCTTTACGTTTATTAGCGTGTTTTCTTCCGTCTCCGTGCTTGCTTTCGTTGCCGTGTTCTTCTGTAGGTGTCAGTATTTCGTGGAAACTGTTGTTTTCATTCATCTATTCCTCGCTATGGTCCAAACAATATTAATCATTAGTGAACGTTGCAGAATTTTCGCCACGGAATGTGCTTGTGGTGCACGCGCTCTCGCACACACTAACTACGCAGACGTGACTTTTTCGAATGGGCCCTCGCGATGGCGTCCAGGAATCGGTAGGTACCAGCTCATACTTTGGGGCGCGAATGTCTGCGGAAGGGTTCTGGGGCTGAATGTGAGTTGGCATGCTTCGTTAGGTGAAATGTTCCTAAAGGCACAAGAATAAAAAGAAATGGGAAGTGGCGGTCCTTGTTTGAGCCGAATGCTTAGAATCACTTTAAGCAGTGTGCTTGGGAAATTGTAGAAGGCGATACGCTTTTCTGGCTATATTCAGAGGCGAAACAACCCTAACTCATGTAGAGATCGCTTCTATGTAAGGCGTATGATGATGATATTACAAGGAATGCGTAATAATATCATCAGTGACGAGCACCAGTTGTGCAGTTATATGTATCGGTAATTCGACGTTTCGGCGCGTTGTGCTATCAAAGCATTGTGTACGACGCATATCGATCACGACGAATGCAACGGCCAATGCTGACCGTACGAATTGCACACGATAATACAAGTGCACTTGCAAAGGCAATTCCTATGGCCTTTATTCGTATCGTTAAAATAACCTTGATTTTTTCATTACACTGTTAGTGGGGTTAGGAGGTATAGTAAGATGCTTTTTGTATGGATGTGAGCAAGTAAATGATAGCCGTTGACTTCCATAGCAGCTAACGTACCCTTTAACGAACGCATATAAGGTATGGTATTGTATGCGCGTTGAGGGGAGCGTTATTTACAGAATTGTTGCGATATGGAACTAGTGACACTTTAAACTACTAAATAAGCTTCTCAAGCCTTGCACTGTTTGCGCAGGTATCGCTACGTGATTCGATTTTTCCATGCTTGTAAACCATCGTGATAAAACACTCCAATTTAAATTTGTCTGAGAAGCGCTGTAATTTTCGAGACAAACTCCCGTGTGAGGGGTACTTTTCGGAGCGGAACCCAATACGAGCGGTGCCGATAACTTCGGCAATTCTGCTAGCCAGCGTTGATGCCTGCAGTCACGTCTGTTCAATCCTTCAAGATCCTTACTCCTCTGTCTGGCTGATGGTATGCTCATTTGGCTATGTTAAATTCAATTTGAAAAGGTGTTCTTCCTCGCAGAGTTCTAAAAGAATTTTGTCGAGAAAGAGAGGGGGGAGGAGGTTATTAGGGTATTAGGGATAAGACGATGTTTTTTGGGATCTGCGTGCTCATAAATACAAAGTGGAGTGTGATCTTTTCACGTTACAAACGCGCTACGTACAGCTGGGGAAAACAAACCAGTTTCCATTACCTCCGCATCCCTCCTTTCGTGCATTTGCAAACAGCAAGAAGAACGATTAGGACACCGCAACAGGAGAAGAGTTCTGCCTTTCCCCACGTGAGTCCAAAATAACCATTTTTTGACAGGACGAACACCGCTGTGATCTCCAAGTACTTTACTCGTTGTGGGATGCACCGCATCACTGCAGTGGTCACTCACAGTAGTGGTGCTTCTGGTGCGCAAAATGAATTTTTCATATAATTTTAATAAAACAGAATGTTTTGCTGACGTGAGTCCGAATTCGAAGATGCATGTTAGAAGATACTCGATGCAGTATTGTCATTCAACGGGAATTAACGTTTCTGTGCACAGTTTAACATGGAATGTTTGTCATTTTGTCGTGTCCTCTTAAGAATGTATTTTTGACTAGCCATGAGACAGTGAAATGTTCTTTGCGCCGGACGTAAGTTCGTTCCAAAATTTAAAGGTGACATCGTCCACGAACACCAACAAGTACCATCTCTAGCTTGGATAGTTCTAAACTAGCCATGCATTTGGCCAATTCAGGAGGTGTCAAAATTTTATTTACGTCAAAGTTTTGTGAGAATATTTATTGGAGACTTTGAATGTTTCAAAATTCGTTGGAACACATCACAGAACTCCGATCCTTTCGTTAAGCTGCTATGCTTGCAGCAAAGATGTAGCGACTCTATTTGACGTGTTTTGCGAAGTGGGTGCTGGTTTGGAGTGCGGTGGTGCTGTGATCCTGCAGAAGTATCCAGACGACTTCAGTGATGAACACACGCTCAAGTCGATTACACAGTTTAGCTTCCCATGTGGTCTGGACGAGTATGTCTTTTTTTAATGTCTCATTAAAACAGTCAATGCAGATAGGAGCGCTTCTCCAGAGGCGATCTCCAGATCATCGTTTTTTCTTTTGTTTTTTGTTTACCAGCTGAGGTGTTTGAAATATTCAGACTTTTATTTTTTTTTCGTTTTGATTAAATGAGGGATGGTTTTCAAAAATACATATCGCAGAAGTTTGGATTTTGCCGTATTGTATTATTTGTTCCTGAAAATTTTTTTTAAACGAAAATTCATCGATATTACGAGAAAGGCAAGTGTTTCGTATTTGCAATGCTGATTGTTTTGTGCGATTTTCGCAAAGTTGAAATTTGAACGAAAATCATAATCAATATAGTTCCAGCATTTTTGATAATTCAAAGTTTTTTGTAGCTAGTTCTTAAGAAAATGGAGAATATAGCATTATCACGTCTGAAACGGAATGTTTAAATGTGCCTTCTTTTTTACTAATGCTGTTTAGAAGTTGTTTTTATTTGATTCCCTTAAACCGTTCATTTGTTAATTGTTATCGATGAATCACAAACATTTGTTTCCAGTTTATCCACTTTTAAAGTCTTAAGCAGTATTCACTTGTCCTGTGCATTTTCAAGTAATCACTTATCGAACAAGGGTATTTTAAGTAACGATTGGTATAAGGTGTGAAATGGCGGTGATTCGGGATTGGAAAGTAGGTTTTTCTTGAGCTGAAAATAGGGAGTTAGCGTTCTTCATAAGGATCGCGGGGAATTTTGAGGTAGCATATTGCGCACGCCTTTGCTGAATATTTATACACCGTGGTACTGGCTACAAAGGGCACACTTTTTGTGGAATCGTGATGGGTATGATGTGTTGCCATCAGCAAATGTAGCGGGACAAATGAAATTTTATTGAGGAGAACGAATACGTAGTTGTGGTAAGAATACATTCACTTTGACAAAAAACAAGAAGCATTTTAACAAACTCAAACACACAGATAGGTAATTTCCGTATCTGTGTTTGCTGCTTCAGGCACTCTCACCAGCATTGAGGCACTTGTTATAACAGGCATTAGCTTCATATTCGCTCTTGAAAGGTTGCCACCGCTTAAGCGCTTAGCCAGTTGTCCGCGCTGATTCTCTTCTGCTTTTCTGCTCCTGATTAGTCTCGAATTGCTGCTTCTTCAAACATTCTTTCACCCTAGCCAACTCGTGAAAATCGCCTTGTTAGAAACCCCCTACTTTAGCTCGAATGATTGGTCATTTTTCATCCCAATTTCTGCAATTCCATTTCCATGCTGCAATGTGAGAGCTTGTCACTGAGAAGACATAAGCAGCAATCTTTTGGCAAAGCCTGTTCCGCGTTGTTACAGATGCCTCAATGCAGGTTGTGAATAAGACGAGAATTAGCGTAACTTTTATATTTATAAAAGTTTTTAAATCACTTTTCGCTGGCTTATCGGAGGTTGGAAGAAGTAGCAGTAATGAGTGTTTTTAAGCGATGAGGTTGAAGCTGTACAGCTGTTCTCATTTGTGTTAACTGACGAGAAGTCGCAGTATACGTTTGCATTCTGTCGGCATACACCGCGCAATAATACCTGTCTTTGCATCCTTAGGTGAGCTCATTGTTTTCTTAGTTTTTGATCCTTAATTTTTTTTAATGCAGGCGATCAGCAAGCTTGATCTCGTGCCGACCAAATGCAACACAGGACTTTCACATTGGCTGTGCTTAATGCTACCCTCTACAAAAGCACTGGGGAGCTTTTGAACTCCCAACTTCAATCCATGAACTAGTCTTTCTAAATTATCAGTACTCAGGCTTGCAACAAATACTGGATTCTTCTTTTGTTCTGGACTTACTCTCATTTTTTTGACCTGGTCAAAAGAAACAGAGTGAGTCCAGAACAAAAGAAGAATCCAGTATTTGTTGCAAGCCTGAATACTAATAATAATTTCTTGACCCTAATCTTGGGTAGACGAACTGTGGGTGGGATTTGAAAAGCATTAAAGGAAAAAGGTCGACTAACCGTCCGTGACTTTTTTTAAGTACATCAAATAAGCTCAGCATTGGATGATTTTTCACAAACTGGGACTGGAGATCGGCGGAATAAATGAACTTCTGGAATGTTGGGGCGCGAAAGAGACTCTTTGGAGCTGGACTTGTGATATTTGTGTTGAATAAAATGCTTGCAATTAGAAAACTGAAACAACCATAGAAGGGTTTAATTTTGATACCTTTTTGACATCAGCTATGAACTTTTTGTGAATTCCTATTCTTTATATGTATTGTATATATTTACTTTTTCATTATACTTCATGTTTGGGAATCGTTTTGAGCCTTGTTCTATTGTAGATCCTTCCGCTACATGCTTCTTTTTAGTGGTCTTCCCTGGGCAAGCACATTCTACAAGATCTTGAATCATCTCTCAACAGTCATGAATAACAGGGCGGTATGTTGTTGAATACTTATATGTAGCTTAACTCACAATGATGGGCATTATTATGTGTTTGTTAGGTCTATTAGTCGATCGCTCTTCTCACCGCTCTCAGTCGTACTGCGTCATTTGTTAACAGCAGGACCCATGTCGTATTCTGTGCTTTCCACGCTCTCATCCTTATTCATTAATAGGAAGCGGTGGTGAAGAGCGAACAGAGCATTGCTCACAGAGTGCATTAGCTGGCGACAAAGGAGACGAGTGTTCCTATTTTATTGGTGTTTTACAAAGCTTTGCCACTTTAACACTTCTACAGTATAATTTTACTTCATAGGAGCATTTAAAGGCAGTAATTGTGACGCTGACCTTTCATGAGTAATTATCGAGAAACTTTATTGATAAGTCCAGCAAAAATAGCAAATTGTATTGATGCCTTCTAAAGTTGTCAACAATGATGCCTTAGTCGATCATATTATTTCGCTTACTCATTGCAACTCTTACGTCACTCATTGTCCTGACCAGCTGAGTAAGTGCAGTATTGTGCTCTCAGTTTTCAGGTGAAGGAGCTGGAATCGCTTTTGACGTGTGCTTATCATACTCCAATTCCGGGACCAGGCGAAACTCTCATCATTGAATCTGGTCTTGGTTGTAATGTAGGTTCTTCTATTCTTTCAATAATGCTACACGGAGTGCTCATTAAATTTTGAAAACATATTTTTCAGAAAATATTCGTTTAAAACTTTTTTTTTTTGTTTTCTGCCTTTTTAAACGAACGTTCTTGGACAATGTTGGCATATTTGTGCGACAAAAATATATGTACATAGATGCACTCGTTGGGAGTTGATATTATTATAAGTTTTATGTGTTCATTATGCGCCAGCGATTAGCTAGTCTTTCTTAGTCGGTTTCTTCTGTTTTTTAACTGTTATTTTAAAAGTAACTTCTCGAAACGCATTATTGGAATGTGTGTGTGCCACCATTGGGTTTATGTATTCACCAGTTTATTGACGTTGCGCCCATGGCTTCCGAAAAAAATTATTCGTCCGTGCGCACAGTCCCTAAGAAGGGGGCTGGAATACATAGCTCGCAGTGTTTTTCATTTCCATGCTCGTCGGTTGCGATTTTTGATGTCTAAGCGCGATTAATCGTTAGACAGTATTGCGCGAATAGTGAGCGCCTTGTTCTCCCGAAACACGCGTATACGTATGTCACAGGTGTATCTGGTGGGGCGGTGTGTTTAAATGTTTCGTTATCGCGCACTCTTAAGTAAATGACTGAAGTTTGGTATTAGGGTGGGACGTGGGAGTGGAAGTGAGGGGTGGGGGTGTGGTGGAGGACAGAAGGAGAGATCCGAAGGTTATAGTGTGTTCATTTCGGGCAGTTGGGCTTGGAAGCTGATTCTATGCTCAACAAATTGCATTACATTGGTACTGAAGATTAGGTGCAGTATTTTTTCCTCTCAGAACGTTGCAGAGGAAACTGTTGAGCGAGGGGAGGAAGTCAGGTTCTATTCCATATTGTATCGTTGTGATAGAGCAGTGACGCACAATTCCATCGATACTGTTGAAGAGTCTAGACGACAGCTTGTCATTAAAGTGCTAGCGGTTTTCTTTTTTCGGCATGCGCGCCTCTATTTTCGTGTAAATCGGTAGCACTAACTGCACTGATTATTCAGAAACTCGAACTTTCTGTACCGGATTGTACTCGTTTGCCGACATTGAGGGAAGATAAATTTATGCTCGAATTTTATAATGCCGTTCCAGAGAAACAGATGATCGCCTTGTATGCGAGGTAATCACATTTTTCACATTCCGTCCTTATAGTTATATTTAAGATAATTGTTACGGTTTAAAAAATCAGACGCCGGTGGCATAAAATGAGCGGCCAAGAACGGCTACGTTATCGCTGAAGTTACAGAATTTATTCCTTCTTCAGAATGTTGTGTTTGCTTCCAGTGATGGTGCGACAAGCATAGTTAGCACATAAGGAAAAATTAAGCGGTTATGACGCTTCATTATACGGGAGACCGACAAGGGCATTATGACGAAGTTTAACGAGAAAAGTGTAGTGAATTTTTTTGTCGTTTGGTTGAAGAGATAATATGCTTTCCCCCCCCCCCCCTAGACGACAGCTTGTCATTAAAGTGCTAGCGGTTTTCTTTTTTCGGCATGCGCGCCTCTATTTTCGTGTAAATCGGTAGCACTAACTGCACTGATTATTCAGAAACTCGAACTTTCTGTACCGGATTGTACTCGTTTGCCGACATTGAGGGAAGATAAATTTATGCTCGAATTTTATAATGCCGTTCCAGAGAAACAGATGATCGCCTTGTATGCGAGGTAGTCACATTTTTCACATTCCGTCCTTATAGTTATATTTAAGATAATTGTTACGGTTTAAAAAATCAGACGCCGGTGGCATAAAATGAGCGGCCAAGAACGGCTACGTTATCGCTGAAGTTACAGAATTTATTCCTTCTTCAGAATGTTGTGTTTGCTTCCAGTGATGGTGCGACAAGCATAGTTAGCACATAAGGAAAAATTAAGCGGTTATGACGCTTCATTATACGGGAGACCGACAAGGGCATTATGACGAAGTTTAACGAGAAAAGTGTAGTGAATTTTTTTGTCGTTTGGTTGAAGAGATAATATGCTTTCCCCCCCCCCCCCTTCAGCGTGATGCGTATTTTCAGGGCGATAACAAAAATTCATTTTGTATGAGGGAATTTTTTGATTGGATCGTGCATTGAAAAGGCCGCACTGTGCTAAAAGAACGAAAAAAATTAAAATTTCGTAGTATGTAGAGGAAAGTGTGAATGTGAATTGCCAGTTATACATTCTTCGTTTTCCAAATTTCTGTGCTCGTATTACAGTAGTAAATTACGGATTTATCGTTATCTTCATTTCACAGAGGAGATTTGCAAGCTTATTCATGGTTCTCTGTACTGCTGTGGACGTTGTGATGGAGATAAAAACCTTTGTGGTATTGTATAAAAGTGGATTTGTTGTTGAAATGAGCTAGTTGTTGCCAAACTTAGGCAGTGATTGTTTTGCTGTGGGTGTTTTAATTTCTGCCAAAGGGAAAAGTTGACAATTAAGGGTTCACAAAAATGTAATTCGGATCAGAGCCAAAAAACTCGTCGTTCACAAACAACCGCTTGTTTGTGAACGACAATAGTTTTTTGGCTCTGATCCGAATTACATTCATTTCAGTTTAGTGAGGACAGTGAAGAAACAGAGAATTGCTGCCTGACAAGGGCCTGGCGACATGAGGGAAGATGGCAGGGTCGTTTTTTTGGATGAGTGGCTGTGGTCGCCGTTGCCGTTCAGATCTGGTACCTGTAGGCGATAGAATGCAAGAAGGCATGTGTAAAATAAGGATGAGGTAAACGTTCTGATCAGCGTGTAGTTATGCTATTAAAGAAATAACCTTTCAGTCTTTTAAAAGAGCGCCGGGTTATTTTTACGGGTCGAAAGCTGAGTCAACTCTCTTCGTGTATATTCGCTGCTGCGACACTTCTCTTTCCAATGCATTGGCAGAATCTATTCATTCCTGTCTTACCTGCTGATCTTACCGATATGCTCATGTGAGTCCTCACTGCCTTCTTTTTATTCACATTTTATAACTGGCAGTGGCGTGCAGTGAAAAAAAGATAGATTTGAACAATTTTGGATGGTTAACGAGCCTAGCCTTCACGCTTAAGGTTCTCTATATAGGGTATGGAATGAGCTAATATGAATTCTGCGTTCTGCTGCTTTTGCTATCAGTAATGGCAAGCGAGAAGTTTGTTTGGAGGCAGTTAGGTGAAGAAAGATCGGAACGAGGGCGGGATGTTAGGAGTTCAACCCGAATTCCATGTGAAACTCAAGAAAGTATTCTAAAGAGTTCAGGTGAACTTCTTTAACCAAGTGTGTTCTTTTGATTATGGCCTTAAAGCGTCTCACTGATGGTTTTTAAAGCTGCATGTGTGGCCATCGTTTACTTTGACACAGCGTTGCGGTTGAATTGGAAATTTTCACATTGTCTTTTTATTCAATTGTGGTTGTTATATTTCAGAACTTTTTTTTTTTCAGGGCTCCTATGCCATATCTTGTTGGCGTTCCGAAAAAGACTCTTCGGGTAATATATGAATTGTACTTCTTTTTTTTGCTTTGTTTTTCTTTTCTTGTGGAGGCTAGGGCATGCGCTTCTCACAGGTTCTAATTCGTTCACTTAAAAGAAAGTGTTTTATGTGCTTTTGTTTTAATGGTTTTCTTGAAAGAGAGTGCAGCGGATATCGACTATGTGCTGCTGTGAAGAACTAGCGGAGACAATACAGTGACGTTATCGTTGTATTCATGCTAACTTTTAAAGTGTTTATCCCACCCGCCAGAGCTTTACTTCGAAGTTATCACCCTCAGATAAACATGAGCACAATTTATACAGTAAAATGGAAATTAGGAGGAGGAGGAATGGGGGAGGGGTGGGATCTATTATATAATAAAACAAAATTGCAGTACTGTATTGTGTGCCGATTTGCCTCATAGTTGAAATGAATGGAGTAAAGGACGTTGAAGTTTGGATCGCTATACCGCAAACAATCCGAATAATAAGTGATTGACGCATGGGGAATGGACTACGTTCGAGGAAGTTATGGGAAACGAATGACGTAGTGTATTTAAAATTTAAAAGGATAGTTGTAGTCTGCCAAGCAGTTGGATGTCGGCGAAATAGTGGTGATCGATGTTGATGAGCGTACGCTACAAGCATCGCATAACGACGTCAGTGATTTGCCCACTGAGGCGGTCAACTTTCTGAGGCATCAGCTGCGATCTTCCAGTGATATGTTCCTTTCGGATGGACTTGCACGAGCCTTCCTAAGGTTAGTTATTGTTTTATGAGCTACTGCAAGCTTAATTTATACCATCCACTGTACATTATTTTTTGTAGTAAAACCGTGCTAGGTGCCATCGTGTAGTTTTCTGTAGCAGGAAGTAGCAGTTTATAAGTGCTGCTTCAAAGTACCTTTTGCTTTCTGTTGTAGTAATAATTTCTTATTAGATAAACCCTCAAATGTCTGTCTTACTCACCCGGAGAAGGGAAGGGAAGGGAGGAGATGGTGAAAATCTCGACTGTCTGCATGGGTTCGGACTGAAGACGGGACGCTTTCGAAATTTCAAAAATGGGGGAAGAGAAAAAGAAAAATTGATGTTTCTAAAAGCTGAAGTAGCAGGCGAATTTGACAGTTAAGAGGGTGTGGGTAGGGATACAGAGAGGGCTAGTAAGTTCGTGTGCAGTGGAGCCAGATTGGGATCACAACTGACACAGGCCTTACCGATGAGGTGTTTGTAACGAGCAGAAGTTGTCACGTATAGGCCGCACGTTTGAAGCGGAATCACATGCTGGCATTCTCGTACGCTGGAAGAGGCGGATTTCATCCCCGTAAGTGAAAAATCAGAGCCTCTTTAGGGATTTCCTTCAATAAAAGTAAAACCGTCATTGTGTGGTAGAAGCGGCGAGGGTTTCGTTTATGCGATGACCCCACAATCCGGCCATTGTTGCGTTTGATTCTCTATGTCTGTGGAAGTAGCCAACAAAGTGCACCCGAACGCTGGTATTCCATATTATCGGCACTAAACAAAGCTCCTTAACTGTGTAGAACTAATTTCCAAGAAGACTCACCGATTTTTCTTTGAGCTACTGTGTATAGTTGCGTTTGTTTTGCTGTTACTGATGTTTTTTCGTTTGAGAATTTGAAGTATGCTTATCTCGTTTATTGTCGTTTCCTGATAGAATCAGTTTAGATCTTATCTTGCGTTAAGCGAATATCAGTTAGGTGAATGCAGTTGAATACCAGTGAATATGAGTTAAGTGTATATGCGAGACCTGTGTTCTCTAGAACGATGTAATACTGCATGGGTCTTCAGTTTGTGCTTGAGGAAAATTGGGTCTTCTGAGGCTTCAGATATGGCTATGGCGGCCTTCTGTGGAGTTCATGATAAACTCTAAGAAACACGATGAAAGTATTGATGGCGAAAACTTAGTGGATTTCCAGAAACGACTCCGTTTTTTTAATTAAGAGCCTCGCAAGCCGGAGGCAAATTTCCTATTTTAGAGGGGCAGCGCTTTGACACCTTTTTCGTTTTCTTACGTCCAAGGTGTGGTTTTCATTGATAGGACAAACGTTTTCCTGTTCGGTGGTTATCGTTTGGGTCTCTGCCACTCGTCCTCATCGATAACCTGGGACCGCGAAAAGTTCGTTCAGAGTCAGCGAGCAAATCTGCAGCCGTTTCTACGTTCGCTAATTGGTCAAGATGGAGTTCAGTACTTGGAAAGGGTTCGTTTCTTTGAATAAACAAAATTCGCTTGGTTGGTTCTCGTTGAGACTGACCTGTGCGGTTCAGTAAAAACATTTAGTTCTCTTCATGTTTTTGGATGAACCGGAAGTGAAGCTACGTTTTTTTGGTGAGCATGCTTGATATGGTAGTGAATTGATATGGGAAAATTATGATAGGGAGGCGTATAACTAAGGCAGCAATGATCGTACAGTTAAGGCGACCAAATAAGAACTGCATGAAATGATTAAGTAATTGCTTTTTCGAAGTTTCCTCTTAAGCAGTGTTCGATGTAGCACAACGTGAACTGTCTTCATTTCAAAGCAGTAGCCATGTTTACTGTGCAAAACGTCTTTAAATAGAGATATGGTGGAAGTCGGTTTTCTCGTTCGACGAGGAGGTGACTAACAAGGAGAAATGGAGATTGCAGTTGGCATACAAGCACAGCTGATAAACACTGGCGGATGCTTTAGAGGTCACGAATTTGTATGCCCATGTCGATCAACATTCTTCTGTTTCCGACTTGAGTAATGGGGCTTTGCTTGTTCATGAGGTGATGCAGTTAGAATGCAGTTAGAGCAGAGAGAGGCCAAGGCGAGAAAACATTGTAGAGTGTTCCGTTCAACCTTTGAGCGTCGATTTTCTGTCGCCATCCTCTCCCGTCTCTTTCTCCGCACTGCGTTATTGAGCAGTCGGTTATCAGTACCGTTACTCCAAATTAAATGATGTATTTTTTTAGTTCATTGAAGAACGTCTAGAGGCGCTCAATCAGGGTCGTCCGATAGACGACGAATTCGAGAGAGAGGCTCGTCTTATGGAAAGTAAACCTTTAAAAACATCTCAGTTGGTTAGTTTCTTTTTCTACTTCGCGAATGGGAGGGGCGTATATATCTCGTTTAATTTTCCTTCGTTGTGGAGGTGAGGGGAGGGGAGGAAGAGAGAGAGGAAGAGATATTGCCAGACTTTGATTTCTTCGTCTTGCAGTTGCTTTCAGGATTTTATTAATATACGGTTGTGGAGAACCGAGGATTCTAGGCATTTTTGGGGCCTACTGCTTCAAAGATGATTTTTTTTGGTGATGCTATGTAGTATAAAGTGGGATCAGAATGAGGCAATAAGTAAGTAAGTAATTCCCACACCTAATTTTCTTCGTCATCTTTATTTATTCTTTTATATCACCGGTTTTTCTTTCAATGCAGATCTTCCACTGAAACCTGCAAATGAACAGCTATGCTGTGGAATGGCCTTTTTCCCATTCGAATATTGCAAAAGGGACTCGTTTAGAGATCGTCGTTTGTTCGCAGTGCTGCACGCGCTCGCTATCTTTAAAACATGATTCATTTAATTAATTTAGATCTTTATGAATTTCCAAAATTGTCATGTCACTCTCACCGATCCGCTCCCGATACCTTTAAAACTTCGAAAGAAAGAAACGTGCACGTAGTGGACTAGGCGTAACATCGGCACTCAAACTCTCTTGAGTGAAAACGTTGTGCCTATTTTCTGGAGAAAATAACCTCTTTGACCTCTTTGTTTTGAAAATCTTGAAAGGTTCAATACTTTATTGTAGTTGTATGTGTGAAGCGCATAGAAGCGAAACTTGTTCTGTTTTTCTTCGCTTTTTTGACCGTTTGTTGAACGGCTTTGTAAAATTTAGTTTGTGCGGAAAATGGTTACTAATAGGCGACCCTATCTGGTGATGTCGCTGCCAGGAAGATCGATTCTACGGGGGTATTACGAAACTTATTTTGATGACAGTTATGTTCTGATCTCTTATCCCCTCTTCCTCTTTCTTGCCATGTGCTCCGCGAGCTATAATGGTTATTACTACATGAGTTCCTCCTCATGTGATCCGCTTCGATCACAGCGCTATTCACTGCAGAAATCCACATAATAAAAGGCAGCTTTCAAGACTTGTCTGTCTGTACGATGCGCTGAAAATGAATTTGAACGGTGGTAAGTACTCAGAAGTATAGTGTGGTATTCGGAAATACTTGGTTGAAACAGCTAGCAATAATGATGAGTTGTTGAATGATTGTTATTCACAAATTGAATGAACATTGTTCACTTTATTTTTCAGCACACCGTAATTAGTGTGGAGTTACGCTTTCATTTCTTTCATATTTTTTCCCTTTCCAGACAAATCCAGAAGTACTGCAGCAAGCTGTTTCTTCAGTAAGCGTTCCTTCTCAGCGATGTTTGTGTTTTGTGTCCCGTTGTACATATTTTTCAGTTTTTCGTTGCTTTTGTTAGCACGCTATCAAACATGTTGATTTATGCCACTGATTAGCCAAGTGCTTGACTTCCATATGCGCTCGTTCTGGTTTTCCTAACGGTAAAACCAGTTGTTGTTTAAGGAGCGAGGCTGTAATTCTCTTGTTGATAGAACCTTTCTAAGAAACTGACTGTAGAAGGAAATGAGGGAAGGAGCTTTGAGAGGTGACCAGAGAGGAGGACAAGGAGAAATAAATTAGGCAGAGGGGCTGAAGAGAATGAGCGTATGATGATGGGATTTGTTTTTAAGAATAGGCAAATATTTTTAATGGCCTTATGTTGTTAAATGTTGGTTGCTGTCCTCGTGTTGCTTATGTTCGACTGTTGTGTAAACGATTCGATAAGATTTTCTCAAATTATAGCTCTATAGATTATTCCTTTATTTATAGGTACGGGAAAATGCGAACGATATGTTCGGAGCGTTGAAAGATAAAGTGCATTCGATTGCTGTGAGTTTTCAGCTTCAGTATGTATCGTATATTACGTATATACTTCAGTATGTATCGTATATATTCAACGATGGGGCTTTTTCTCGAAATACAGTGCATATATATTCGTAAAAGATATTGACGTTGAGTCCATATAATGCGTCGAGGAAGATGGTATAATATATTTATGCTGACGTTTCGGCTCATAAAGCCATAATCATAGCACCACAAGCTGAAAAACAATAATCGTATTTTTCAGAAAAGGTAATAAAAAAAAGCAGCGATTCTATAATGGAAAGAAGAAACAAGCGGTATATCATAACAAGAAGAGCTGTGAAGAATGAAAGGAGAGAAGGGAAGAAAGTAGAGAAGGGTCATAGGTCGTGCACGAAGAGGTTAGTTAAGGATAATAGTTCAACACATCCATTGATCTTAGGTTTGCGTGAGTGTATGAGCTAAGCTTCTTTAATTTCGAAAAATCAAAGAAGAAAAATCTTCTTGTTATGATTTACCGCTTGTTTCTCCTTTCCATTATAGAATCGCTGCTTTTTTTTATTACCTTTTCTGAAAAATACGATTATTGTTTTTCAGCTTGTGGTGCTATGATTATGGCTTTATGAGCCGAAACGTCAGCATAAATATATTATACCATCTTCCTCGACGCATTATATGGTCTCAACGTCAATATCTTTTACGAATATTTATCGAATATGCGTCTGCGTAATAACATCGTTATCAAACATTTACAATGCATATAAGAAGTACAGTCGAAGAAAATAAACTTCATGCAGATTAATAAGCCAGATTCTGCGTACCGTTTAACAGTCATTAGAATGGCTGAGGCCGCCAGCATTTTTGATTAGGCAACGACGACATTTTCCTTTTTTCATTCCCTAACGCCTCGTTTAACTGGAATATAGTGAATATGTGGATTCTGAAATTCCATCATGTTTTTACTCTTTTCGAATGACTTCTTCAGTGTTGACAGGGCAGGAATTTCCTAGTAAAGGCAAAATAGCATTCATACAGTAATGTGGATTTCTGGATGAGGGAAGATGGCCGTATTGGTTCAGTGATTCATTGTTGGTAGGTTATGACGACATCCGTAGCAGAGGTCCGCATCCCAGAATTAGTTGCCGAAAATTCAATGTTTTAGGTTTCTGTTGACCTGCGCCGTTCAAAGAAAGTGGGTGTCGAAATAAAGAAAGCATTTGGAAAAAAGGCAGTTACGGTTTACAAAATCTGAGCTCACGGGAATCCACAAATTGAATGAATGAATAAACAAAACGACACTGACATAAATGAAACTGTACAAACGCATGCTTACATGAACTGATTTGCGTAAAAGAAGCAGAACCAGCGAACAAAGAACGATAAGTAAATTTTTATATCTCAGAGACAAGAGGCAGAAATGCGTATGAGGTGCGAAATAAAAAGGGGTGGGGGTGCTGGGGGCTGCACATGGTGTTTGAAGGACGAAAACGGAAAGGGCTTTCAAGTTGTAAGGGTTTAGGCGACTTTCACATATCGAAACATTTTACGCCTCCTTACTCATACAAACAAGCGCAAGGGGCTCAATAAACTAAATGAGTGATTGTCGTTATATTGATTGAATCGAGGCGACTCATGACCACAGAAAGGTTCTGTGCATCAGCAGTTTTACGGAGGAGCGTATTCCAAATACGGACAACTCTGAAATGGAAGCTATCCAGGACGCTGTTCATAAAACCAATTTTGCGGGGTAACTGACAACGATTGGGTCGACGCTTACGCCAACCGGGAAGGGTGGATAGGCTTTCAAGAGACGTATCAGGAAACCCGTCTTACAATTTTAAAGTAAAGGGCCAAATCAAACTTAAGTCAGCGATACTGGAACGGTTTGAGATCAAGACCCGTAGTCTAACCTTATAATCAGGTGCATAGGGCCCAGCTAACATTTCACAAATTGCCATGCGAGTATAATATTCTTGCACGCTTTCAATAGTTTTTATACCGTTCATGAGGCATGGTGACCATACTCGAGCGCAATATTCGACAAGAGGACAGCAGTACACAATATGCGCCTTAAGGTATTGTTCAGTTTGTCTGTGTTGCAAAGCACTCAGAATACAGTTGGCCATATTTAAAGCTTTCGTAGCTGTTTCGGTGCAGAGTAAATTCCAGTGCAGATTTTGAAAAATCTTGACTCTAAGGTCACGAGTCTTATCTTCCACGGATGGTAAAACTTTGTCGTCGAATGGTATGAAGCACTCGTGATGACAATCAACATGAATAAGCCGGCATTTCATTTATGAAGCGTCAAGCTGCCAAAATTTTAACCGTTTATCGAATGCACTGAGGTCCGTCTGCAAAATTTGAAAATCGATATCGGGGCCATGGGAAAGGCGATATGTTTTTAGATCATCTGCGAGCAGTTTGCATACACTTCACGGATTATCAAATACATCGTTTATGTTCAGTATGAGCAATAACAGACCAAGCACACTTCCATGGGGAACGCATCTGAATTGATGGCGATATTCGGAGAAGGAGCCTCCAACTTTCACGGTGAAGCGACGATTCACGCGAAAGCATCTTAACCACTTCAGCTCCACTTTAACTGTGAACCGTGAACACGATGAGCCTCTAGCTTGGGCAGGAGCTTACTGTAAACAACGTAGAAAGCCTTAGCATAGTCAGTGTGTGCAACATAGATTTCAATTCTCTGATCAAGTGCACCAATCCACTCACTCACAGAGATTATTAAGTGGGAAATGGTTGATTTGTCTGGCAAAATGTCATACTGGCCTAATGGGTTTTCTTGTTAATTTCGGGTTCGGCTTGGCTTTTGTTTTATCATGTCAGACGTACGTTGAGGTGGGCTCTGGTAAATTTTGTAGTATTTCTGGGTTCGATATCTTTCCATCTTTTCATTGCAGCTGAAAGAACGTTTTGGTCGGTTAACACCGAAAGAGATTCGCCGAAGTTCGTCACGTAAATCAGTGTCCCCATGGGAAGGAGCACTTATGTCTTTCGATACCCAACAGTGGAATACTGAGAACGCTCAGGACAACGTCCGAACTTCACCTGTAACGTTTCAAAAATTTTCTCCCAACTTTTCTCATACTATCCAACCATTCGTTTTCTTTGTATGCAACTTTTCCATGTTGTGATTTAGTAAAGTATTTGTGGCATACGATCGCCCAGCGGTAACTTTCTTTTCGAGGACCGCAATATATTATGGTCCAAGAAACGATAATGAGGCTGTGGCAGGTCTTTATCGTTTGTAATTCTAGTCTGAAGTGCTCCGTATTGTTGATTCATTTCATGGTGCTATTAATTCATCAGGTGCCTACTTAAATCTTTTGGCAGTGTCCCCGTCTTTGCATTCCGTGAGCGACGTAAATGCTGGATATTTTTTAATGTTGCATGTGGAGGGGTGGCAAAAATCAAGATGATCCCCAATGACATTGCAATCCCTCATAGTTAGAGGGTGGGGGGGGGGGGGGGGGGGGGGGGGGGGGGGGGGGGGGGAGAGAGAGAGAGAGAGAGGGTGAGTGTTTGTGCTGCGGTTGTGACATGCAATCGAAGCAAATATCAGTGGAGTGCAAAGCGTCACATTCGGTGCGACCAAGGAATGCGCGTCAGCTACAGTCCAAGTCAGCAGTATGCTTATTTGTTCTTCCTCTGAAAAATGTACGAAATCCCATGTTGTTTGAGCAGCTCTGGAATTTTGAATGGAGATGATAAGAACTTTTCCCATTAATCAGAAGCTGTCGCACGAATCATTCGCGAATTTGTGGCATTTGCTGCATGTGGGCAATTAAAATTGCTTCTCGTCACTTTGGTACTCATCGTCGTTCACGTAGTATGTGGTTGCTATGTTTACCAACCTAGGGGACATAAGGTTATGTGGAATTCCTTTATATTGACTTCCTCGTTCATTCCATTACAATTAAATTTTATGAGAGATGGCACATTACGACAGTCACTATGTCACGGTCAAAAATGTCGTGTTTCAGAAGCCGTTAAATGCTGAAGAGGCCGAGGTGGTAGTTGCGGATCTGATCGATCTTGGCGATAGTCCACCTGCTTGTGCGCCGACTGCAACTCAGTCGGTGCCTCCTTCCATGGTGGTAACGCCGAATGCCACACCCAGAATGGCACCCGCACGTCCTCAGCATCATCTTTCCCTGCAGTCGTTTGACTTTGACCCATTTCGCGTTGTACCACCTCCTGGTGATTTATTCACCCAAAATGCTACTACTGCCGACGCTTCTAGCAGCGCAGTTGTTTCGCGTGAGCACTGGCAACGTTTCGATTAACTAACTTCAAGCTGGCCTTTGTTTAAAAAGTCCTCATTTTTTTTCATGAGCTTTAGATCGTATGGCAGCAAGATTAATATCGTGAAGCTTTACAACGAATTGATTACGCTTGTCGTTGCGCTTATTATTCCCTGTGGGAAAAGTTGCACATTCCGCATTTATTATCAGAACAGTGTCTCTAAAAGTGATCTGCTGAGGTTGCTTGTGTGGTAAATGTATGATGCGGCGACTTCCCGGTCCTTGGGCAAAAAAATTGGTAGGAAGTTCCCTTGGGCGGTTATATCTTATCGATCCTGCTTTTTTCTCATGCATTTCGGTTCTATCGCAGTTTTCATCTTCCCTTTTTTTCCCAGTCACCCCGCATTGATGCGCTTATGTTTATGTGTCTGAAAGCTTTTGGTCACACTACTGACCAGATCGAAAAGCAGTACTTCTGTGCTAGCTGAAGAGCCCAAGAGGTGGTAGAAAATTGTCTTAGCTTCGAAGTATGGTGTCGACATTCGCGAAAACTTGCCATTTCCTTTTTTTTTTACAGTGCTCAGTATCTTTAAGATACCATTCATTACATTTGGATATCGTTCTCAGTTTTACCTTTGCTTTACCAGTATTGAGTGAGGAACGCTTTCGCGTTTATTGGTGGTAATGGTTGTGCGCGACACGCCACGATTGCGATGTGTTTTTGATCCGGGCCGTTTAGCATTTCCACTTTTATTTAAGATTAAATTTTGTCAGCGAAGCCCATTGACCATTTCCGTCTTGTGCTTATCCGATTTTGTCATGAATGGACAGTTAATGGTGTCCGACTTAAAATTGCGGTATTGGTGCTGCTTAAGGTGTCCTTTGTTGAAATCTCGGAATTTGTTCGCAGTCTGTATTCAAAAAAGTAATACGTCGTCAATCAGTCGCTACGTCAACCAGTCGTACACGAGTTAGTCGGGATTCTATAGTCATAGTTTACATGTGGCATTTAAGCTGTTGATTTGAATGTTTGTCAACAGTAAACAAAGGGGTACCTTAAATTGCGTCACTACCAAAGTTATTTATGCTTCACTTTATCATTGTATAATCTTATAAATGATCGATGACTGAATTGATCATATCGTTATTTATTTTTATCTAGTCGGCAGAGACTCGATACTGTTCCATTTTTCCGTGCAAATTTTCGAGGCGATATGATAAATTGCAGTATGGCTTGCAATATTCCATCAAAATGACATTGTCGGTTACAGTAGTCAGCTAGTGCCAACTTCGCTCGATTTCCGAGAAACGAATAAAAAGTTGGAGTAGATTTATTGAGCCTACCTTTACATTTTTGTGTCCCTGTCTGCGCGGTCACTGAGACATCGCAAAACAAATAAGAGGCCACTTTAATTTGGGTTCTTAAAGAGCGGATCTCAGTAGCAGGAACTTTGCAATTTTTGCCATAAGTCAAGGGCACATGTATCTGTCGGCCGCACCATTTTTTGAGGTTCGGGGGGGGGGGGGGGGAGTATGCAAATTTAGAACATCGCAACAGATCATCGCAAATCCTCATATTTAAGTAGGAGACGGGTGAATTACTCGAAAGGACGCCACTTTTTTCCTAAATTAGATGGCTGTAATAACCCCTCGAATTGGTGCCCTCCTAGGTTGGAAGAATCGAAAAGAAGTGGAAACAAATTGCGCCTCGTTCTTGCGTTCTCTCTTAACGTCTTGCTGCCTTGATGCACGTGAGGCTGCAGTAGACGTAGCGTATAATCGGGGGAAGCCGTTACCGTGTGATTGCAGACCAAGTGAGACACTAGCGACAGCGTGAGATTGTGCTGTGCTCGGTCATTAAGAGCGAGTGCGGTTATTGGACGTTTAAACCTACGCATAAAATGTGTTGTAGTACATACACTATTGCAATGATGACGCGTATCGTTTTACCTGTTTGTTTTTATGTAATCGTATTTGCCATTTAGGGCACAACCAGAAACCAGACGAACGGGGCATCACGAACCGATGACATGTTGGTCGCTCTGTCTCCTTTTGCACATCACAAATCGTCGGTATAGCACTTCAACCCTCAATAAAATATGCTCTGAAATGAAACGAAGCGAAGGACTTGAGTCGCTGGATGAGTGGGTTCTTGTGCAGTTGTTGTGCTACAACATCTGACAGTTGTCATGCAGGAACCCCACGAGGACAGTTACTGGGAAAAGCGCAACGACAAGGCCTTGAGATGGCAAGGCTAAGTTTCAATAAAGATTGCTTTCACCGTAAGTTAAGTGGGCGAATATTGTATTGCCGTCTAGGTCATTTTGGTATCCTCCAATATAAAAATATACTGCGTTTCATTGGTTGCAGTAGTTGGATGCGGTCAGTCAGAAATGGCAGCGGTCACTTGCGTGCGTTGGATGGGAAGATTTCTGACCTCAGGATCTGCTGTGCAAGTTGGGCAGTGTGCGAAGACTGGGAGGTTGCTAACTCGCACACTGCCTTACAAACGCTGTTTTCGACCCACCCACCTCATCCACCCCACGCGTCGCGCCTACACCCCACCACCCACAACCGACAGTTCCCTCCCCCCTTCCCCCGCCGGCCTTCCCCACTCTCTCATCTCCAACGTAGCAGTTGTTTCGCACATGACTAATGCGCTGTCCATGTGTGCTTCAAGATGCGACAGGAATAAACAATTTTAATAGCCTTAAATGACAGCAAAAACAGGAATGCAATATGAAGTGTCGTCGCCTTTGACAACCATGAAGGAGTGCATCGCACCAACCCGCCTGTGGCCAATGAAGTATCAATTTCCCAAGCAAAGGGCAAATTTAACTCTGATCAGATGGAAGAAATGACTTCCCAACACATTTCTTTTTCACTGTCACTCAAAGATGGCCAAGTCCGCTATGTGCACAAGGCCCGAAATATTAAGTAGCTACTAGGTTTTACTCAGTTTGCAAAGGAGACGCAGTGATTAGGATTGAAGTTAGCGCTGAAGCGTCTGCCTTTTTCTTCAAGGGAAAGATGGGGTGACAGGGCGTTTCATCCCCCTCCCCCTCCTCCCCGACCTCCAACCCAAATCGTAACTCCCTCTTCTTGCAAAAAGGCCGTCTCCCCTCTCGCGATTCTCTGCAACCCCTTCCCCTTCCCCCAGACCCACAAGGTCGCTGTAATAACGGTTACGAAGACACTATGCCACGTTCTTTGGGAAAAGTACCGCACAGAAGCGAGGCTTAGCAGAATGGACTGAAAGCATTTGATGGTTCCGTAACTTCCAAGAGTTACTTTCATGAACATCTGAAATTTGAATGAGAGAGGTTGATTTCCTAACTCCTCGCTCTGCACCCCCTAACCACATCTAGTAACAACTTTCGAACCCTCCGGCTCTCCGGCCAGAACACGTGGTAATTAGTAAAACTTCGATGCTTACTAGGTAAGATGGTGAAAACCCGTTATTTGCAAATCCTACACCTATGGTCTATCTTGTCAGCTATCGAACGAAAAAGCAAGGAAGCACGGTAAGTGCGCACACCATCTGAGCTGACAACAAGCCATACGACAATAGCTCGGCATAAAAAGCAACTTAATTAAAAAGTTGAAGAACGAGAGTGCTGCAGTTAAGAATAATCGACCAGTCATTAGATATCACTAACAATAAGCAGTAAAGTACAGAAACTATGAATATGAATAGAAAGCAGCCGCATAATGTATTAAACGTAAACTGCCACTCTCCTCCCCAAACTGCGGGGATCAATAATTAGCTTTTGCCAGTCAACTTATATCAGCATACACCGTCAGTTACCGCAAAAGATCTCTGTTATATTAAGCATCTAGGGACCCTTGCTGTGCCGATACGAAAAACGCGGAGGGTTGAAAAGATAGGGCCAACGAACCACCATTAGATTGGCCTTTTTCTGTAGCAGCAGCAAAGCCAAAGCGGAAAAAACTGAAAAAGGCAGCATTCGAGAGCTCCATCGATCTCATATTGCAGAAAAACAGCGAGAACGTCCGGTTATCAATGCATCGTTAAAAGACACAAGCGTACTGATCGCATATGAGAGAGAAAAAAGTGACTGATATCATTCTGAACGAATTTCGTATATGAGCTACGACCAAGACCAATTTCGCCCATACGTGGGACTCACGCCTAGATAGCTCATCGTATTCAGCCCACAACTAGCGTCTAACAAAAATACGGCTCGTAAATATGAGCCACTATCTGAACATTTGGAAAAACGCCTCAACCTCTCCCCTTTGCTTACATTTATTAAAAATTCGACATCCCGCATATAAAAGGCCGACGATATTAACTGAGCAAAGCGGACGAGGAGTCGCGAGAAAAATCGTCGTCATCCCTTTCAATTTTATTCACACTACCAACCTAGAGCATTCGCCCAGCACCCGTTGATGGTCAAACTTCATAACTCAAACCGACTTCACTGCCTCTTACAGTTTGGTGATTTCGTTAGACGATCGAGGTTTAGCAGGTACTGGTGGCTTCGGAACAGCGGCCGCCATATTCGAATAAGACGGTGAATTCTGGAATGCGTCTGATTCAAGACGCACAAATGTGCGATTATTTTCGTCGAGCGACGTTTTGACCACCGCCAATGAAGCATTTTTTCTAGGCGGAGGCACAAGACTGGCTGCCGCTGAGCCCTCAGATTCTTGCTGGGAGCTGCTCACCGCATTCACATAAGAAACAGGTCGAGCCACCGGCTTTGATATCTGTTCAGCATGAGGGAGTGGTTGAGTGGCAGAGGCACGAGGTGGTGGTGGTCTTGAAGGGCGTAGTGGTTCGTTCAGTGAGCGAGTCATCGAAGTATTACTAGTGAAATCATCTCCGACTTCAACGTTCGAATAGCCGTATTCGGCCATCGAGTCATTCGAGGCTGTTGATGGGCTCTTACTGACTACCGAATTGAGATGTTCCAAGCTTGATGAGATCTCATCCACCGCATTACTGAAGCATGAAGGTGGCGGTGGAGCTGGCCACTTAGGTCGTGCGCGCACCGGCGGCGTCTGCTGTGAAACTGTGGAACGCAATTGTGACGAATGTCCGTGAGAACTGCTGAAAAAAAAAAGTGATGATGATGGTGTTGCAAGAAGTAACAACATTAAACTGGAAAGCAGTATATGCAGCACGTCATGTCAACAGCTCACTTTAATTTGCACAGAACACTTTATATCTCAGGCCGCTTTATTTTACCCACACCCTTCCCCCCCCCCCATGCTATACTTCCATTATTCTACGTAATGGTAAAATCACTCACCTAATGCAAAAATTATTTTAAAATAAATCCCAGTGAACACATCCACGAAACAGAACAGTAAAGTGCTAACGTTTTTGGGAGTGCGTTTAAATAAACATTAAATATGAGTACGAATTTGATCATTTCTGAACGAGCCAAAACACTGTCGCCAAATTCGTTAAATCAGAAACTAATGCGGAGTTTGAATTTTGACTGAACTCTGAACATCTATTAAGAACATCTTCTGCAACTGCCGAGTGAGATCAAACAGTTGAAATTGCTCACTGCGAGAGATTCTACCGAAATTCACATGAAAGCGCAAAAATGAACCGTCATTCGTTTGGAATCATTCGGTTTTCCTTAGTAATAAGCAGAACGGCCTAACTAACGATTCGTTACTAAAACATGCTCAATCGACATGCAAAAAAAAAAGGTTTCAAAAATAAACGAAAATATTACTTTATGGAGCAGTTATCGAACTGCACTTGCGTACAGCGCGGAGGCACTCGCTCATTGTCAAAACCACCCATCGAGTCCACGAGACGCTGATGGTAGGAATTTGTTAGAGGCGACACGAAATTGAATACATCTGAAAACCGCTCTTTGAAATAATGAACGCTTTTTCGGAAATTTGCACTTTGAAAACCTAATGTGGCGATGTTATGTTGATGGATATGCGTGTGTTTGTATATGTTTGGGTCTGCCCGATAGTATCACACTCAACAGCTCATAAAACTGGAGTAACGAATTTGGTAGGTAGAGCACAAGCCGCCAATCTAACGATGCTTTTAACAAATTCTAATTCGATCCATAAATATACCTCTAAACGAGTTATAGATACTAAAAAGATATCGAAAATTATTCACGATCAACGCTACTTCACAATCAAGTGCATCGCAAACATGTGGACAAACGACAAAAAAATTAATTTAGAAAGCCAACTGGTTGGGTCACTGGATTCGTTTGAAATATGAACAGGTTACTATTCATATTTTATTTTCTATTAGCAGATGATGACAGTAGCCACTCTGATAGGCGCAAAAACCCAAGATTCAAGCACAAAATGCAAAATTCGATGTACTTTATATGCGTTGCCAAGAAAACTTCACCAACCAACAATGCGCCCATCAAACTCACTAGGCATCAGTCCCTCTCTAAAACAAAACTGCAATCAAAGTTTCTCTTCGATTCCACTACATGCGCCAGTTTTGGGATGTAGTAGCAACGCTCAGTACTTTGCGTTTATGCGTGAAAGCACTTTTCAAATGCACCGCGCCCCTAACAGGGCTGTTCTTCTATCAAAATGTTACGAGACCCATAAGCATTTCACTGCTCAAATTTAGGTTCTTTTCAAGGTTTAAAAAACAATTATTAGATAGAAGAAAAACATTAAACAACAAAGCTGAAAACATAGATCACTCTAGTTCTGTCTAGTATTTTGGACAATGAGTACAATACTCGCTGGTATAGCAGTATACTACATCAGGGATCGATTGTTAAGTGCTCGTTGTTTGAAAAGCCAACGAGGTTGTCTTTTTACGAGACAAATAGCGTTTGATGACAATCCACAGGTAAGAAAATGAGCGATCCAAGCAAAGGCTCACTACTGAGGGTTGAAATGTCTTTGTGGTTGATTCTACGCTGAGAAAAATTCCATTGAAAAACTGTTACAGAAGCTGTGTAATCAGCCAAAGTTCCAACTCGCATAAACATAACAGACCACACTTTGAAGGATAACCTCTCAAGTTGCTCGTACGAAATCGTGCACTAAAGTTTCGGCCTAGCCCACATAACACCTTGAGGATGAAGCTCTGTGTAGGTTTCTTGACGGGGTTGCTGGTATCAGACAACTAGATATCATGGTGATACGTCACTATTAAATATGAATATAATCTCGTTGCTTCAAGAAACTACCAAGCGTCCGCTCCATGTTACCAAGTTTCCAAAATAAAAAATAAAAAAATTTAACACTACTTTCTGGTGGGTTCAGCGTAATAAAACTGCTACTGAAAAAGCATTTTTTTTCATGTGTCAAACAAACCAGATCGAAAAAAAACTGAAAAAAAACCACGATATCCTGATTATCAAACTGTACATAGCTACTTTTCGCGGACTGCATTTTTGAGTAAATGAGTTCCGCCATTTGGCTGATGCTCGTTGAACGGAGTGTAACCAACAAAGGTCAAGATATGCTTCGACAAGCGGCTGATGGCAAACACTGCTGTCCTCAAATGTTTGAATTTCAAATCATCTTGCATGGCCTTAACAACGCAGGAGGGTCTGGAATTCGAGCATTAAGGGTTAGAGAAATTTCCTGGTCGTTGACCTTGCTGGTAACAAGTTGAAATTGCTGGATAAATAGTGTCGAAGGAACGCGTAATGTAAACGTTTAGGCATTCAATTAAAAAAAAAAAAAAAAACCAAGAGCCAAAGATACTTCCAAAGTCCTTTTCCAGTGGAATACAAGAGAAGCGGTGAGTGACCCTTCCGATCTGTCCTATGCTTGGAAGCGTCTCACGGTCCGTAAATTAACGGGGATCAAAAGAAACATTCGTTACTTCCGCTGCAAACATTCAAAGGACGGTCTCATACGAGCTCTTAACTATAAAGCTTCGTCCAATGAAGCTGCACTACCAGCTATATATCAATGAAAACGTTATAATAAGGGGAAGATAAACGAGAAATGCAAAACCCCTAGCACTTATTCATCCTTTTTCACCATCCCACAGCGTTTGGGAGAATGAAACGAAAGGTAAACCATTTGGGAAAAAATAGTCGGCATTGAGAAGAAGTGTTTCGACAAGCTTAGATCCGAGCATATTTTCCGATTCAGAACCCGTACCACCGTCAATCAAATTCGGTCCAAATACGATCGACAGATTGCCAACGCTCATCCTGCGATTTAAAAAAGTTTTATCCATATCCACACAGGCAATCAACAAGGCTGCTCTTATACTCACTAGATGCAAGGCAGAATTGTTTGGCTATGCACTACTCCAGGCCTACCATGTCCGTGTCCCAAAAGATTCGAACCGTACCCATTGGGTCGTGCGCTTTTTTTTGCGCTCACGCAGCGACCAAAACCCAGAGGCACACAAATGATCAACGCCATGGCAATCCTTTATAAACATTTCCCATCCTTTGACGTCCTATTAAGCTACTTCTTGACGAAGACTGTTATCGGCTGAATTCCATGGCCAGCCCATGAAGAGCTGATAATGTTAACAGAGTGTTCCGCATTTCAGTTATTAGCCCTAAAAGACGTGTTAAACGAAATTTCGAGAGAAAACAAACCTCGCTCCACTTTATAGATCTTGAAAAGAAAAATAATTAAAAACTTCTTCGACACATCAATGATAACAATGGCAAATACACCTGCCTCCAGCCCCATGGCGGTGGCTGAAGTCCCTTGAAATGAAGCGAAGAAAGGGGAAGGGGATGGCAGCTAGTTGTTTCATAGGCACGCACCGCCAAACACTGCCGACAGCGTCCGATGTAACTTTTAGTATATTCGAATTTTAGATTACGACAGACATTCCATCGAATTGTAACAATGTATAAGCAAAATGAAATAGTGTATGCTGGTAAAAAAATAGAATGAAGAGGAAAGAAGCATCTTTTATGGAGTATGGACTAAATAGTGTCATTCAGAGAATCTAGCCATCAAAGCCTCTCACCTACGGAATTCAGCTTTGTTCCCGAGACTCCAACACATGATCGCATCTCGTACTTCAAGGGTTCCCGATCTCAAACAGTTCCATTCCCTAATTTGAGGACTGTTGAGCGTAAGTTCGCTCCCTATGCAACATTAATTCAAGCCTAGTTGAAACAGTGTCAACTTACATTGTTTGGTCTTCATATTCGAGCATAAGTTGCAAAAAGCGGATTAAATAAGCCAAATTGAGACGATTCGCTTCGGGAAGATGCGGCAACAGCTTATAAATCGCCTCTCTTCGAGACTCCGGATCCATTCTGGAAGTCCGTCATTCAAACTCCATGCACACCACATTCAAGCCCGTATGCACGATTTTAGCTAAACGGAGAGAATCGAAAAATTTTCAAACGGCCGCAGCTTTACAGAGGTGTTTAGGAAGGGAACGAAAGAATGTCTAGCGATTTTAATGACAAAATGTTCCTAACTATTTTAACGTACGGCAACGGAATTTAATTCGCTCTCTTCCCCACCAACCGGCTCACGGACACAACGGCAACATCCCAAATTCAACACCTGACTGAATACAGAACTCTTCCAAGACTAAATACAGAACTCTTCCAAATCCTTGAGAATTATGCAGATACTACCATTTTATAATTTCCGACCGCAACAACTGAGTATGTGCGCGTTCCTATAGGCAAGAAAAGCTGCAATCTTAAAGCAACTTGGATACATTAGTCCCAAGCCTATAACTAGACCTCATCTCAAAATTCATTTCGAGCACTCCAAAATCATCATACTCACTGCTTCACAACAGCATTAGCATAAAAAGCATCACTGCTTCAAGGCGATATTTAGTGAGAGAAGTAACAGGGCAGGAAGCAACTGCATGAGAGAACGTTGATCTGAACGACTCTTGTTGCGAAGTGTTGGCGGTTTTGCAAAACAAGAAAAAAAAAACTCGTCAGCATCTCACAACAGATGGTGTTCCGAGTTAAAACGAAAGTCAGGACACCCTTTGAAATTCTTCCTTCAAGAATTATTTCCGCTGTTCTTTGTTTCGATTATATTCTGGCCCCACCGAACCATATATGGACGCATGGAAGGCGCTCCAGTCTTGGAAGGAGGAGGAAATAGGACCACTCTACCACTCACAAATTTCAGCACTCCTCATCAGCGGCTCGCAGGCTGATATGAACTGAGAATGATTTAAATCTTTGGAAAATCTTTTAGAAGAATCGTCTAAAATGTGAAACCCCCACAGCCACCCGTTGGTTACAAAAATTTTTTTTTGGAGAATATTTTAATAATTTGGGGCTGTTCTGGTCCAGAAATCCCGACCCGAAAAATGTGTTTCAGAAGCTCACGATCAGCTACTTTGATCCAATAGTACGGGCCTCCAAAACATTTTACAGAAATGGGAGAGGTGGGGGTGGGAGTAAGGGAAGGACTTCTGTATGGGCATCCAACAAAAAAAAATCATTTCCTAAAGCAGCGCGCACTGCAAAATCCTTATATTTTGTTGGTGTAGCATTACCGGAACAAACTTTGCGATAGGAATAACCATGGTGGTCTAGTTTTCGATCAGAAGAAAGAGTATGAAAAAATGATGGCATGCTTTTCCATCACTTATATGCTCAACAAACTGAGCGCAATGAAGCACACGCCGACGTGGACCGCTTCTAAACACTGCATGTTGACTAATTTGATACCCTCAAATTCGGCAATGCAAACGAAGTTATGCACGATCTCTTCGTTCGCCCACATGCACAGCAGAGGATCAAAGAAACAGTTTACGCGATTAGCGGCAAAAGCATGTCGTCCAAGAAACCGGAAGAACATTTACCTAGCAACATGGACCCATTCAGAGTGCAATTCATGGGTCATGAGAGGCTCAGGCAGTTCCCTCAGGTAGCATTTCAACACCGAGCAGATAGAATGTGGGTCGCTAACGTATTCACTCAGCTCATTGGTCGCACCGCATATCTGATGCGCATCAAATGCCGCCTTCATACGTCGAATGCGATTGTTATTCCCATTTACGCGGAATAAGCCCTTAAAAAGCACTCATTCAAAAATAATGTAAATCAAAAGCGCTAAAACTGAAAATCGTTATGGCGAAATTATTTTCAGCAAGTTTAAGTACTTCTTCTCAACAAACAAAAGCGCTGTTCGAAGTCGACTTCTGACTATTCAACGACGATAGCGGCAGCCGCAGTCGAACACCGCAGTCTAGGATGGGTTGAGGAGGAGGACGGCGGAAAGGAGCACGAAGAAAGGTCGGCAATGCCCGACATGCTGAAAGAACGTCTGAATTGAAAACTCGCTTTTCCTTAACTGTTACAAGCGTATATCTGTGAAATGCGGCAGTTATGGCCTCGAAATCTCTCTGGTTTGCGTCACGAATGAAAAATTAGCGAACCTCATCTTTTAGAAGCAGGAAGTCATATAGCTGACGCAGCCAGACCGCGCAACAAGTTCTGGAAAAAAACTGGGTAAAACGAAACCATGGGCCCGTACTTCGACGAATATACGCACAAGCAAAGGCGCTCGAACTCCAACACAGTCTTACGTGCTCATTTAAATAGGCAAGATATCGGGTAAGACGAGCTGCAGCCGATGCGCTTTTGCATTTTGGAGGATCAAGCAGCCCAGTTTATAAATCATCTACAAGTAATGAAGCATACGTAGTTATCACTTAACACTTCAACCGAATCAGACGGTCACAGAACTGCTAAAAGTCGTTTTTATGCAGTTTTGAAAACAGCAATATTTCTAAGCAATATGCATGTACACGTTTGTTAGTCGGTCCTATAATTTAAGCTTTTGAACTGTCGAAGTCAAAGTTACTGGCGGATATGATAAAATAACCTCCCGTAAGCAGTTTAAAATCAGCGCATCAATCTTTTGAACACGTTACAATCATGAACTTTAATACGACGGCTCTTATGCTAGCAAGCAGGAAAGGACAAATTCTCATGCCAAGCAAACGGTCCACCAGCGCTCAAGCATTGAGTTGCCTAAAGACCTTTCCCATGGAAGGGATCAATGACTCCTCGGGGATCTCTAGCGAAGGAAACTAGAGCGAAAGGTCAGTGACAGCTTATGAAAGCCTTGTATGTGATGCTTCCCTTACGTTACCTACACGATTTTGCTGGTCGTATGCGAAGATCTCTTCTTTTCTCGAATTTTCGTCAATGGCCGCCAAGGATATTTAAAAATTAGACGAGAACGATTTTGTTGTACTGAAACGCTGCATTCGACTAGCGAATGCTCAGCTCGTGGACAAAAACAGAGGATAAATAATTAACAAAGCTAGACTGAAAAATGATACAGCAATGAATCACCTTTTCATTAAAGCCGTAACGCTTGAGAGCTGAACAGCACACCTCCAGCACTACCGCAATCTGGCGTTTGGTATAGCGAAGATGATCTTCCAAATGACAACCAAATACTGGCCGCCGTGGGTATGACGCTACAACACGTCGCATCATCTTTCGAAAAGTCGGTAACAAGATTTAGAACGGTCGTTTAGATGTTTTAACACAGCACTTACGACTATTTCACTCAGTATAGTTGCCAACCTTGCGTAAAAACACCTATTTTCTATAAGGAACAGGAAGGACGGCGAAGATAACAATTAAGAAGTTGTTTAAAAACTTCAAAATTTCTCCGACACGAAATCGCAGAGTAACCATAACAGATTTCAGGAAACGGGAAATACACGATTTCGTATTTGTAAGCACCGTCAAACTTTAACCGATTCAAATCTACGACTATCACAAAAGGCCTAGACCATTTCAGATGAAAACGCACCCTAAAGCGCTCAGCGACCAACGAGTGGGTTCAAATCTCAAAAGTCTGCTGCACAAAAGGACCACAGAAATCTTGAAAGATGCAGTAAAAATATTACTCTTTTTTTTAAAGTACGGATTCTTCCGTATTTCTAGAAACTATAGGTCAGCTTTCGATACGGGAATCGATGAAATTACAGTTGCCTTTGCATCCCTTTGCATAGATCAGTTTACTACATCCAAATTATGGACTTCGTTGCAAGCGTAGATGAACAACGCGGTAAATCGTAATTACAATTTCTCAACAGCCCGTCCCTTTTCCTTAGAGCTTTTTAAATATTATTTTCTCCCTTCTTCATTTATGAAAATTTTTTTGAGTCGATGGCGACTTTGAATCGAAATCATGCTTCGATTTGCAACTATCATTTTCTGCTCGAATTAGTAAAAAGGAGGAGTACACCACGGAGGGGTATTAAGCCCACCTGTACCTGAAATATCATCAAAAAGATCACCTATCTTCCTGTCGATCTCAGGTAAAATATTTTCGAGCTTCTGCAATGCAGTTCGATGATATTCAACTTGTGCATCGACCAGGTCTTTGAATACACAGGCTATTTCCGCCTCCTTCGACGATAGTGTATAGATGTCGGTGTAAATGTTGTCCTGAAAAATTCAAAAGCATTTTTTAGATCACAGCGAACAAGACAATAAATAGTATGAACGAAACGATCAATCAACAAGGCAGCTGATGAAGAAGATGAGCCCCACTCTTTTCCAGACAATGCCAGCTCTACGGGCAATCTTTAAAATGCCTATCCATATCAACTTGCCTTTGCTACCGATGAAATTACAGTTGCCTTTGCATCCCTTTGCATAGATCAGTTTACTACATCCAAATTATGGACTTCGTTGCAAGCGTAGATGAACAACGCGGTAAATCGTAATTACAATTTCTCAACAGCCCGTCCCTTTTCCTTAGAGCTTTTTAAATATTATTTTCTCCCTTCTTCATTTATGAAAATTTTTTTGAGTCGATGGCGACTTTGAATCGAAATCATGCTTCGATTTGCAACTATCATTTTCTGCTCGAATTAGTAAAAAGGAGGAGTACACCACGGAGGGGTATTAAGCCCACCTGTACCTGAAATATCATCAAAAAGATCACCTATCTTCCTGTCGATCTCAGGTAAAATATTTTCGAGCTTCTGCAATGCAGTTCGATGATATTCAACTTGTGCATCGACCAGGTCTTTGAATACACAGGCTATTTCCGCCTCCTTCGACGATAGTGTATAGATGTCGGTGTAAATGTTGTCCTGAAAAATTCAAAAGCATTTTTTAGATCACAGCGAACAAGACAATAAATAGTATGAACGAAACGATCAATCAACAAGGCAGCTGATGAAGAAGATGAGCCCCACTCTTTTCCAGACAATGCCAGCTCTACGGGCAATCTTTAAAATGCCTATCCATATCAACTTGCCTTTGCTAAGTACGACACTAGGCACCCACCCAACTCGGCAAAGAGGGAAGAGGATGCGCACCCATAACTCCCTTGGAAGTTAAGGGGGCAGATTGATTAAAAAGCCTGAAAAAACAATGGCTGTGAGAAGTGCAACGATGTTATGCATGAGCGTAACATTTGTGAAATAAAAATCATGATTCTACAATTAGCATCAACTTAGGTAAGTAAAGCTACCTTATAGTTGTCGAGTTTGAGTTGAAGCTGATCATATTCGTCCTGAATCTCCTGCGCCTTCGATTCGTCGTGATTGCCGTGGCGTCTCTTCCTGCATACCTCCACGTCTACAGCCGTACGTGTCAGCTTCTCTTTGGCCTTCGAAAGTGCTTTCTCTTCGTCAATATACTTGCCAAACGCATCGATCACACTGCAGTCAAAGCACCTTCGCATCACATCACTTCATTTACAAGGAATCTTAGGAATTACCCTTTGGAAATCTTAGGTAATATATCAGCCCAGTTCAGGTCGAATTTATACAGTAAGGAGGATATTCGTCCTGAATCTCCTGCGCCTTCGATTCGTCGTGATTGCCGTGGCGTCTCTTCCTGCATACCTCCACGTCTACAGCCGTACGTGTCAGCTTCTCTTTGGCCTTCGAAAGTGCTTTCTCTTCGTCAATATACTTGCCAAACGCATCGATCACACTGCAGTCAAAGCACCTTCGCATCACATCACTTCATTTACAAGGAATCTTAGGAATTACCCTTTGGAAATCTTAGGTAATATATCAGCCCAGTTCAGGTCGAATTTATACAGTAAGGAGGATATTCGTCCTGAATCTCCTGCGCCTTCGATTCGTCGTGATTGCCGTGGCGTCTCTTCCTGCATACCTCCACGTCTACAGCCGTACGTGTCAGCTTCTCTTTGGCCTTCGAAAGTGCTTTCTCTTCGTCAATATACTTGCCAAACGCATCGATCACACTGCAGTCAAAGCACCTTCGCATCACATCACTTCATTTACAAGGAATCTTAGGAATTACCCTTTGGAAATCTTAGGTAATATATCAGCCCAGTTCAGGTCGAATTTATACAGTAAGGAGGCTCGAGAAAGCTGCTAATATTGTAAGACTTTGCAAATGCAAAATATGAGTTTCAACAAATAGCTAACGTCAACTTGAAGATGATTGTGTCAACCAACGCGACAACTGCATCAGTCATTGTTTGCATTCGTCGTTTGCGTTACGAATTTCCCTCTAATTGGATTGATACTGAGAAATGGACAGGAGTAGGTTAAGGGAGGGGTAGGCAGAATGGCTGAAAAGGAGGAATGCTCTAAGTGATTTCTGCACTTTGTCTCATGCAAAAAACCACTTTAAAAATTTAAAAAGGGAACTGTCGCAAGAGAAACATCAAATCATTAACTCAAAAATGGTCTGCTCGGTAATTTAAAGCCTCACTTCTTTTCGATAAGCTGATCCGTAAGCACTTTCTCCTCCAGAATCACACCAACCACCTCGCCATACATACGAAGAACGTCAGCCAAAAGGGGTGGCTCATCTCGTGGGAAGGTGTTTTCGAAATCCTTTGCATCAGCTTGCAACTGTTGCCACAGGCCAAACTGTTCCAGCCGCCGCTTGAAAAAGAAAGTCACAATTTTTTAAAACTCGAAAAGCCATCACGTCGACGTTGCGGAGGAGGCAGTACGAACCAACATACATTTCACGAAAGAGTAAAAGGGATCAAACAAAAAAAGGGGAGTAAATAAGCAGAGGAACGAGTCACGATATAGTCAAGGTTCTTCGCGTGGGATTGCTCGCTTAACTTTAGACTGAAAACAACAACACTTAATTTCGGTAAGCATTGGTCTTCGATCGCAACACATCATTGTCATTTACCTCACATGCGTGAACGACAATTGTGCGGGACTGTAATGACGTGAGCAACGCATGCAGGCGCTTCCCTTTCCCAACGAAGAAAAACAACCCTTCTATGGAAAACCCAAAGAACTTGGGAAAATAATACGGTAGGGAATTTTGGTGGTTGCTCTGTTCCTTTCCTACATCTTCTTGTTTACTGATGATGAATGAGAAGTGAAGAGAACCGACCATAAAACAAACATCCAAATCGCTCCAACTATACTGTGGCAATCACATGGTTGCCATCTGTTGTGTTATCTGCACCCAAATAACCAACCCATCTTATTACTGAGTGCAAGCACAAGCGGACTACATCGCAATGACCGCCTCATTCGACTCTAATTGGCTAATAGTTAGATAAGTGGGCAGTTGCAGCGGATAGCCGCCCTAGTTCGCTAGTTGCAGCCGATAATCGAGCAGTGAACGAATAATGAAAGCAATCATAATGAAGTTCGAATCTACAAAAGCAACAATGCACTTGAGTTCGTGGAATCCCAGCCGATCAATCTTTTTTTCTGCGCAAAGGATTATTGGCGACTGAACCGTACACCTCTCAGCGACACGCTTTGCAGCTCTATAGTATACGGGTGCATCGTTCGCACAGCTTAATCAAACGTGATCGAGAAACAAGGCTTCCAATTCGAGCTCAATCGCGTGCGGCCCAGTCTTGACGGCGCCACTGAAACCAAGAACAGCAAAGCTAACCTTGCGTTTGTCGACAGCTTCATTCTTGCTGCCGCTTCGAATACAGGTCTGTAGATTCTGTTGCGTATTCTTCACAGCAGCGACCATCTTCTGATTACGCTGTTCCAGGTGAGTGACGCTTTGTAACTCGTCCTTCCTCTCCGAACTGCAAAATGTGCTATTCGACGCATCCCGTTTCATGCTAATACGTAGACGGGGTCGATTTTCGGCAGGTGATGGAAGTTTCGTCGCGGGCCGACCCGAGCGCGATGATGCAACAGAAAAGTCGAGAAAACTGCCCTCGGGGACTTCGCGGCGTGCTGTTTAAGATCATGATAATACGGTGGAAATAGACAGGCCGGGTGGTGTAATCTGAAGTCTAAGCTTAATTCGCAACTTACTGTGCTTCACATGAAAGAAATTACACTTATTTTCGCCGCGGCTGGTTAACGCAATTGAAAGTAGTGTGAGTGGTGTATAGTGTCCGACAGTTGGCGTACGGTTAGTGATGCGAGTTCAAAACCAACCACATAAAGCCGTGGTGGAGGGGATAAAGCGATAAAGCGTCATCAGTGTAAAAACTTGCCTTGTTCTGTGATTCACATAATTGCAATTTACTGCTCGTACAGTCAAAAAATGAAATAGAGAGCATTTCCTATCCTAAATCCCTTACTTTTTGTCACTTGGTAAATTCCTATGAAGCAACGCGACTGACAGAGTATACAACACCGTAAGCGAGTATACATCAGCCATACAATCATAACGTATTATGGAGATAAAGTTTCGCAATCCACCATATTAAACATCACCCCCCAGCTATCTCATTTAATTCTCCAGCTATCTCATTTAATTCCCATCTTGTGCGCATCACTACAGACTGCTTCACTTCTGTTTAACAAAACGTTGAAAGTCAGAAATCGAGGACTTATGAAAACAATAAAAAGGAAACGAAGCTGTAACGCACGTCAAAAGGCTCATAATGTACGCTTTTTGCAATCTTGCTTAAAATGGCGCAATTTGTTTCAAAAAACCTTTAAAAACAAATATAGAACAACAACCATTTCCGCCTGAACGGCGATCAATAATGTAATTCATCAAATGAACCACAGCATTCTCATCGTTGGCGCCACTATCCCATTAAATTTTCACATTGTTTTCTAGAGTTTCCATTTTAAACCCGCAAAATTATATACTACTGTCTAAATGCAATTTGTAGAGTGCAACGTAACGCGTTGTAAGTATTCAGATTTCGTTGCAGTGAATCGAACATAAAAGTGTTTTTCCTCCAAGCCCCCCTTTCCACCACATAATCTTCGATAGGCAGTCACACACATTCACACATATTTGCGAACAGCACCCATAAAAGATTCCGTCATGTGCTTTCGCAACAGTGCATTATACGACGGTCAAATTCACATCAGCTCCCTAAAAACTTAAAAAAGTTTAAAAACAAAAAAAAAAAATCGAGAGCTCTAGCCATGCCGAACAACGCCCATGACGGGGAAAGGGCGAAGAGACACGAAGAGGAGAAGTGCGTTCGAGAACGGCTGAACTGGGAGAAGAGACTAGTGAGTTCATGAAGGAAATGAGAAAAAGACGATAAAAAGAACTGGCAAAACCAATGGCAATGTAACAACAGCAAACGCGTCCACAGCGATCTCTCACTAAGAGATGAACCTGAACAATCGGAGTCATTATTCACAAAGGGGAAGGATTCAGAAGGGCGATTCTTATATGAATCGAAGCATGTTACAAGATATCATCGAAATTAAATACCCCACGACATTAACATATTACAGGACGCAGTTCTCCCTTCTTTCTGGCCAATGCTCCCAACCACTTTAAATGAGTGAAAATATGTTTACAAATGTTTACTCATTAGCTGACAACTTACGAATACTCTTTACCTGAACAGTAGGATCTCTCAAAGGACGTAAAAGAAACACCCTTCTCCTTCTCCCCTTCCCCCTTTCCATCCTGGAAAAAACGCAGCTTTTGTTGAAGCAAACATGTTTACTCAAACTATTCCTGATATTAGCAATCCATTAACGTGGTACTTCTTCATTCTAAAAAGAAATCTCTCAGAAACTCCCCGTGCTCATCTGCATTTCATTCGGTTTTAGTTGACAAAACTTTAGACGAAACTCGTCCCATCTTGAGAGAAGATAGGTAGGTGTCTGCGATTCAATAAATGTTTTCCATTGACTGCCAATTTGAGGAGATTAAACAGCTCCAGTGAACGCACCAAACGTCTGGTAAGTTTACCAAATTTTTGGTAAGCTTCATCTATTTTGTATACTCACCTAGTTGTTATGCCACTACAATCACCACGCAATCAGATCATGGAAAAGAAAAAAAAAACTTACAGTCCGACCGATTGTTGCAGATTCTCTTGCATGCGACGCGCCCGTCGCTGTAGCCCTTCTTTCATCTTATCCATCGTTCCAAACTTCGACTGCTTTTGAAATCATAAACGTCTGAAAACGCCAACAGTTGGACAGAGGCTGCTGGTATCAAAATTTTCAGATAGCAATACAGTGGTGAAGCGAAATACACATACGCCTAGCACGCGTGTAAATAAAACAAACGAGAAGCACACGATTTGGGCTGATATAGGACACTTCGAGAAGATGCCGATTCGCTCCTCCTTTACACTCCTTTGAAGAATCCACTTTACTTACAGCGGAATCAAGTGTTTTGAGTGTGTGCTGGTAGAATGACGCTGACAACCGCCTATAGTCCCTCCACTACCCTCCCTTCCCCTC
>JPKZ01001919.1:79800-95411 GCA_000803305.1 Toxocara canis
CCCACCCACACTATCTCAGCCAAGAAAAAAGAACACAGTGACATTTGTAGCTGAACAAAGGCACAAAATTCCTTAATACAAACAAAGTACGTGACAACTGATTTCTTTATCCGGGCGGGCTGCTGCTATGTACTTGTGGACTGATAAACGCTTACATGCAGTTGGCTTTACTATATGGAATGAATGAAGAGTATATTGCGCCCATTAAAAAAATTCAATGCCGAGAAGGAAAAGCGGGATGAGCTTTTGAAGCTCGCCTTATCCAATTCTGGGCACAACATTCTAGAAAGAGAAGACGGATAAGTATCCCTGGTCAATGGGGATATGCATCGTGGTGACGAACTTTCGTAAAACATTTCACTGGCTCTTTGAACCCCCTGAGTTATGGAACAGGGCGAAGGATGGTTCATTGCTTCAACCCCTTTTCCCCTCCTCTTTTTGCTCCTCGAACCCTGATCGGCAGACTCGTTCACTACTACACAGCTATGTTGGAGGCTATTTGTGGGCAAACATGAGAATATAACCGCCTAACTGGAGCAGTGGATGGCAGCCGCAAATCGCAGCTCCGATTTCGAGCTGAGATTACAACTCCCTTCAAAAGAAACGGAAAATTGTGCGAAAAAAAAAGACGAGAAAAAAAGTATAAGAAAAAAGAGAACAAGGCTACAGTCCAAAGCAACTGAAAGTCGAGGCCTCAACAACACAGTCAGTCCTAAAATTGGGGAGTGGGATGGAATGGTGAGTAGCGAACAACGGAAATGAGGTTTTCGACACCCTTCCTATTTCCCGCGCCCTTCCGATATCCGGGTGTCCGGTTCCGTATTTTCTGCTGGTTCGAGAAAACAGAACCAGAACGAATTGAGGCTGCCGAGTTACACCTGGGCCACACGCGAGTAAACTCCGTAGTAAACAGGACCCAGCTTCACTTCAAGCATGTCATGAATCAAAGGTTTATAATCGTTGTTTATTTGTTTTGAGCGCTAAACTGTTACATTCAGTGTGCGCTTCGTATGATTTCGGGCGGTCGGATGTGGTCACAAGTGCGGCAAATCTTCCTACGAGAACTGTTCAAGTAATATTTCCTCAAAGCAGACAGCTGGCTCAAAAGTTGTTGGCTGGATCTCTTTTAAACCGGTAATACATCAAAAACCGTGAAAGCTCTTATAACGCATGCATTGGTTCCACCTTCACAGACCGTCTCCAAGCATTCACTGCAACACTGCACGCGGCCGCTACGGCATGATCGCACTGACGCTTTCAAGGAACGATCGTATCGGAAAACAGTGCGCAGAGGAAAACAAACAATCAATGAATTCATTTGTTTCAGTAGAAAATAACAATGTGCTCATTTGTTTTTCGAGGCACTCTTCGACCTGTTGACTCGTTCGACTTGTGTTCAGTGTTAAAGCCGAGATGAACAAATGCGTGCCGAAAAGCATTTCGCAGATCAAACATGCAACAACGGACGGGCGGCCTTTCGAAATAAGTGCCCAAGCCAAACGCTTAATTAAAATGAAAGGCAAATTTCAACCGGGTTGTTGCCGTTTGCCTCCGTTTATAACTTTTTTTGGGTATGTGATGCTGCATTGACCGCTGCGCTCTTAAGTTACAAAACGAATATACTAAGGCCACAACCGTATTTTCATAAAAACACATTAAAACATATTATACTTCCTAAAGCATCCAGTGCGGAAGATGTTAGGAAATGGACTCGATTTGAGTGATATAATTTTCGAAAATGGGAATCCCCGTCGTTTTGATCGTTCCCTAGTGGCTGCATATTTGCGGTACGATAAAAAGAAAGATTCCCATATCGAAGCGGACAGATGAAGAAGTAGTAAAAGAACGAAGCCAAACAACACGCCAACCGCAAAAGTGTGCAACCCAAAACGAATCAATACGCAACTTCACCGACACCGCTGACACGGCACACGTAAGGTGATAGACAACAACTGCAGATAAGGTTAGCAAGAAAAAAAGTGCACCCACAAAGGCCCATCGTCGGCAAATCAAGCGAACAAAAAGCATTTCGCATAAACAATCAAACAAGCGAGATGGGCTGCAGCCAACAATTTTGCACCTCTACGCGTTAAAACAATCTGGCACAAACATTCACGAACAACCTACTTACAATATGCACTAATAACCATCAAAATCTGTTTTTGCAACCGTTTTGCAACACGCATCGACTGCAAAATACCCTATTCTTGGCCACACGGCGAATTCCTGTAAAATGAATAATCTTCACCTGCCCGTAATTTGGCACAAAGCTGCTGTGGACTATTGCAAAACTATGAAAAATAAAAAATAATTGATCTAAGAAAACATTCTACGGTGAGTACGTTATAACACATTATCGAGAGCACAGCAGCAGAGGTTGCCGAGTTCAAATTAACGCACTGATGGAGAGACACATGCACATATATATCTAGCGCACAGACAACACGAAAGCGTTTACTTTCGCAACAATCTGCCAGAAGCGCATTTGAAAAAAAAAAAGGAAAAAAGCAAGTAACTAGGTTATTAAATGCGAGTAACTGGAAAAAAAAGAAGAGTGATTAAATGAGATTCCGAACTGAGGTCGATTATGACGAATGTCTATAATCAGCTGGTAGCTAGGTTAAATCAGTAAGGGCGTATATTTAGAGTTAAACAACACAATGAATTTTCTTGCATACTTTTTCACACGAACGCACCGCATAAGTGCTTAAGCAAATGCACTAACCCTCACAAAACACACATAAAGAGCACTGTTGCAAATCATAGCATAGGCGACATTACCGGCTAAATGTTATGCGCCCTTCGACGTTTAACAACATTACGCATCGCTGTTTAAAAGCACGATAACGAAGCATCAGAAAAGGAAAAGCTGAACGTAAAGTGATGCTGCAAGTAAAATTTTTCACCGCCTTGAAGCGTGCTCTTTCTCGATTGATGTTGATCTGTGTACGCCCTTCCGGAAACGAGAGCAAAGCACGTGCGCACCTTCTTATCCTTTCCAATCGTAAACTCACTTTTGCACCCCCATATACCGATTACTAAACAGTACTCTCTCACTTCCTCACTCCCATCAGAACAGACCGAAAGCGCATGCGGTTCGCCCCACGACTCTGATCGCAGCGTCATTTGATAGCCTTAATCAGCGTATCGATTGCACCCGCATCGATTCACGTACATCACACGCACACACACACATAGTCTTGCCAGTCGCCGATCATCTAGTCAGACCACATTCCCTTTCCGGATTACTGTTGTGCGAGGTGCCAGAAACTCCTTACAGCCCTCATCGATGGCGTCCACCTCGCCTTTCTTCGTCTCTAATTTCCCCTTCCCTTTCCCCCTTTCCCCAACATTTTCGCCCACTCTCCACCTAACTCGCGGACAGTTCAGCAAAACATATATTTTGTTATCGAATAGGTAAATTCAATCCGAGTGACTTTCAGAAGTTGATAAAAACAAAGCTACAAGTCTGGGGTCTCAGGCCAACTACTCGAACTGGAAAGTAACGCGATTAAAAATTCCTGGGCAGCAGGAGGCTAACGAGAAAGAGACACTCATGAAGTCGCGCAACAGTTGGGGAGAATCCAAATTGGTTGCGACCTTGGTACCCGCACAGTGATAAGTTAAACAATATGCTGTTTTACATCGAATAAAGCCTCCTCACCCAGAAAGCCCCTTCTCCAGTAAACTTCTCTATTAAACATGGAGAAAAAATGGCTTACACGTCGATAGATCCCCTATGTAAAAGAATGTGGCGCAGTGCTACAAATCTTACATATTCAGAAGGTCATGCAGCAGAGGGTGAAAAAGCGTCTCCCTCTTGACGTAGTCGATCTCGAAATCCCGTCCCCTTCTCTAGAAAGCTCTGAATTTAATAGTCTTTGCCGCCGTATTCGAGGTATTTGACTTTCAGCCGAAAATACCAACTGAACCGTTCCTATAATTATTAGTTTTACACACTTACGCTCTTTCCAACTTCCAGTAGTAATAGTGTTTCATGGTCAAAAACTACCATTCGTGATCTTATTGCGTAGATTTAAACTAAAAAAATGCCCGCAAACTTAACGATTGTGTCGAAAGACATGAAAGAAAGAAGCGGAGTGAAGAAGTAGAGAACAGTCACTACTTTCTGGAGGCAGCTTCATCTCTCAGCGACTGCACGATGAATAATCGGCGCGCGATGCATGTCATGTTGCACGCATTAGCAGCACCGCTAACTACGTCGCATGCCTCACAGCCGCTCGTGATACATCGCTCTCGCCTGTTGCGCACCATCGCCACGTGCTTTGAACGCGTTCGAAACGCGCACATACACCATTTTCACGTATAACTTAACGTAGTTGCCAGAAAAAGGTTGCGCCTGCATTTATAGCCCGCGGCAATCTAATTTAGTCCTACCCCATTTCGAATTCACTACTTTTTACGTGTAACCGAACGGACGATTTGAAAATTGTCGCATTGCTAGCCGGCACGCCGCTCTTGCAGGCTCATTTCAGTGCACGATTAACACCGTCACGTTCATCGTCTTATCTTATGATTTGCCGAAATTCCCAAGGGAAATACTACGCTTATTACAATGCACTGGTTCTTCTGTTTTTGTACTTGATAGACGTGCTTAGACGATTTTGTCCGGAAAGCAGAAGATCGTGAGCTGAAGCTCAGCGCGAACAGTGCTTTCAGTCGTTTTCACATATTGTACACAGTGATATTGAATTTGTAATGTTCAGTTGTAAGCACCACTCCTAACGACCATCCTGGACTTCCACAACAGCATCACAACCTTTCATTTGGTTTTTGAGCCCGTTGGAATGTCGAACAACGAAAAGGTAGAAGTAATAGAAGAATCTTTGAGCCTAGTCTGCAGCATGCTAGGGAAACTTCTTTTATATATTAAAGGTTTACCTCTGTCTGTCACCAGCAGTTTCTGGTAGTTTTTATGCCGATAACGTGAAACTGTATGCTTCTTATTACGAAAACATCTACACTTCTTCCATCCTTTAAACTGTTGTGAGTTATGACTTTAATCTTTAAACTAACAATAATTATCATTATTATTCCCAAAAATGGCTTCTCCCTATATCTATCCCAAAATGTGCTATAATTCACATGGACCCTTTCCTCCGGCGTCTAAAAGGAATGGGGTGGCTGTTCCATTCACCGACTCTATCAGTGTTAGTGAATGGAATAGCCACCCCATTCCTTTTAGACGCCGGAGGAAAGGGTCCATGTGAATTATAGCACATTTTGGGATAGATATAGGGAGAAGCCATTTAAGCAAACAAAGAAACCGTGATTTATTGTTTATGTGGAAATTAAACGACAATTTCGAGTCGATCATAACACCAAGATCGAGTCGGTGAATAGAAAGCCATTCACCGACTCTATCAGTGTTAGTGAATGGAATAGCCACCCCATTCCTTTTAAATTAAACGACAGTTTCGAGTCGACCATAACACCAAGACAGAGTCGGTGAATGGAACAGCCACCCCATTCCTTTTAAATTAAACGACAGTTTCGAGTCGACCATAACACCAAGACAGAGTCGGTGAATGGAACAGCCACCCCATTCCTTTTAAATTAAACGACAGTTTCGAGTCGACCATAACACCAAGACAGAGTCGGTGAATGGCTTTCTATTCACCGACTCGATCTTGGTGTTATGATCGACTCGAAATTGTCGTTTAATTTCCACATAAACAATAAATCACGGTTTCTTTGTTTGCTTAAATCCAATGTTATCTTCATACACAGATTGCTCTCAAAACTTATACACCACTTATTCTCGAGTGCGCAGATTGTGCAAGGATGAAGGGTATATATACTCAAGCAATATTATATATTAATTGTTGCGAGGCGGCGTCAAATTACGAAGTAGATCGATTGTGCCTCAAGGTGACATTTGATCTCAAAAAGCGGTTCGATTGTTTTCAGTTCGCTTTACTCTTATTGCCTCACCAGTGATATTTCTCGCTTTTATCTGTTTCTCTTGAAGCCTCTGAGGCGTCTTGTTTCGAGTCGTTCCGTGTGTGGTACGTTAATGTTGGATAAATGCTATTTGGATACGTTCTACTTGGGATCGTCGTCTCATCCCTTCTTATCGGCAGCCCCTATAATCAGATAACAGGGGCGATCAGCAACGACGAGTTCAGCGATGGACCCCGCAGCTTTTCAAGCCATGCTGCGAACCTTGCTTAAGGAGCAAGATGAGCAAGCCGCTCGACGCGGACAACAACTGTTCGACCACATCAGCAAACTCCAGGCACAAAACGTCTCAACGCAGCAACCCATTCCTCACGCATCAGCGTCCAAAATTCCGGAGCTCCAGTCCTTCGAGCTGTTCCAACCCGACGAGCAGGAACCGTGGAGGTTTGAAGACTGGATTGAACGATTCGCGTACCTCCTTGAAGGAGGTGCCCCATCCGCCGACGACAATGCTCGCGTCAAAACACTGATGAGTACGATTGGGTCATCAGCATTCAGCGAATATCGCCGCAGTTGCTTGTCAAAGGACGTTACCGATTTCACTTACGCAGAAACGGACAATCATCTGCATGAGCTCTTCAACAAAAAGCGATCACTCTTCGCAGATCGCTGTGCTGCATGCGGAATTCGAAGCAAAATGGAGAGAACATACGCCACTACGCAAATCGAGTCAAAGACGCACTCCGAAGTTTTAAATCCAACGAGATTACGGAAGAACAGTTTGCCAGCCTCATTGCCCTTGCTGGCATTAAGGACCCTAACGACGAGTCCTTGCGTGCCCGCATGCTTCAGAAGCTAGACGCGGATGGAACACGTGAAATCCAACGACGTCATCAATGACTGTGTCGATTTCATCGCAATGAAGGCAGACTCACAACTAATCATCGGCATCAACGTCCAGCTGAATGCCGTTCGCCATTCACAACAACGGCGTCAGCAACGGCCGAGGAAGCGACAAATGAAATCCCAGCCAACCCCAGTGTCGCCATGTTTCCGATATGGAGAACTGCACTGGAACAAGGACTGCCCGCACATCAAGCCCAAATGCAGGAAGTGTGCCAAAATTGGTCATCTCGAATATGGGAGCCAAAGCTGAATGACGTCCATACTGTTCAGATTGGTATAGGCTACGAGTCGTCGCACTTCATCCGCAAGACGTTCAATATCAACCGGGTGCGCGTAGAATTCTGCCTCGACAGCGGAGCCGAAGCAAATATTCTGGATGAAATCTCCTACAGACCCATCGGCAAGCCGGCCCTTCAGAAATGTGAATTCGGACGTGCATATGATGGGCAAGAAACTCCGTTCCTTGGCCAACTTTCAGCAAAGTTCAGATATGGCGGCATCACTACGAAAGCGGATTTCTTCGTCGTCCATCGCCGAACTGTGAACCTTCTCGGAATTGATGCGATGCTTCGATAAGGCTTTCTGGACCCCAAGATTTGTATGAACTCAGTAAACTGCTTCGCAGTGCAACCAGAAGTCACGCAAGACGTCATCGTCCAATCCCTCAAAAATGAATTCATAGACGTCCTAGACGATGCTCTTGGATGCTGCACTGTGACAAGGGCGTCGCTTGTGCTCGAACCAGATGCGACACCTGTATTTCGACGTGCCCATCAAGTCCCCTACGCCTCACTTCCAGTCGTGGACCAAGAACTTGATCGACTACTGCAAATGCACGTCATCAAAGCGGTCGAATGTTCGGAATGGGCTGCGCCAATTATTGTTCTGTCAAAGCCAAAAGGAAAGTCACATATCGGCGTCGACTATTCAACAGGCCTGAACGATGCTGTGGAACTCAACAAGCACCCGTTGCCCCTCCCAGACGACATCTTCGCTACCCTCAGTGGACGTCGAATATTCACTACGCTGGACCTGTCCGATGCTTACTTGCAAGCTGAACTGGCGATGAGTCCAAGAAGCTGCGCACTATCAACGCGCATTGCGGCTTATACCAGTATCAACGCTTGCAATTTGGAGTGAAGTCCGCACCTGGCATCTTCCAATCCATTATGGATAATATGCTCTCTGGACTTCCATTCACTGCCGCATATCTAGACGACTTTATCATCACCAGTGGCAACACGAGCGAACACAAGCATCATCTGCATCAGGTCTTCAACCGTATCCGCAATTATGGATTTAATTTGCGCCTCGACGAATGTTCATTCTGCAAGTCGTCTATCAAATATTTGGGCTTCGTCATCGACCAAAACGGACGCCGACTCGACCCAACCAAGATCTCTGCCATCGTTAACATGCCAGAACCAAACGATGTCGCAAAGCTTCGCTCATTCTTGGGAATGGTCAATTACTATCAGTCCTTCGTCGACAATATGCGCTTCATCCGCCAAACGTTCGACGATCTTCTCAAAAAGGATGCCAATTGGTAATGGACTAATCGGCAGAAGCAGTCCTTCCATCAGCTCAAAGCATCCTTCAGTCGGACCTTCTCACTCATTATTATCCAAAGCTCAGCATCATCGTGGCAGCTGATGCATCTCGGTATGGAATCGGAGCAGTTATTCAGCATGGATCCATCAAGGCTGTTGCTCACGCATCACAAGCCCTAACCCCCGCGGAACAAAACTACAGCCAGATTGAGAAAGAAGGACTAGCTATCGCCTTTGCTGTCACGAAGTTCCACAAAATGGTCTTTGGCAGACATTTCACGCTTCTGACAGATCATCGCCCTCTCCTGGGAATCTTCGGCAGCAAAAAGGGTGTACCGAAACACTGCGAAACGTCTTCATCGCTGGGCAACCCTCTTACTTGCCTATGGCTTTACGATCGAATACCGGAAGACGTTAGACTTTGGACAAGCTGATGCGCTCTCGCGTCTGATCTCCAAACAATGCGAACCAGAAGACGAGGTCGTCATCGCGCTACTTCAAACCGACTTTGATTTCAACGGTATCACGGAGAATACGCCTCTCACTCACAAGACTTCGCTCAGAAACCGAGAAGGGCGAAATTCCCCAAGCTGCTATCAGTTATACGTCGTCTTCATGGCCGAAGATAAAACAGTTGCGAAAAACTTCCCATATGGTCGGAACTTGAACTGTACCACCGCGATCGCAACATCTTACTGTCGAACAAGGATGTTTGATGTTCGTGGACCGCGTCACCGTACCACGGACTCTTCGCGCAAAGGTCCTCAAAGCGCTGCATTGCGGTCACCCACGAACTACGCGCGTGAAGTCTCTCGCTCGAGGTTATGTTTATTGGCCTCTTCGGCAGAGATGTAGAAGGTCTCGTCAGCCAATGCTTCACATGCGCACTAGCCGCAAAGAACCCGATCATAACAGAACTTCACTCATGGCCGAAGACTATAAGACCGTAACAGCGCATCCACGTTGACTATGCAGGACCTTTCCTGGGCTACAACTTCCTCGTCATTATCGATGCATACTCCAAGTTTTCTGAAATCTTCCGTATGGAATCGACGACATCACTGGCAACCATTAACACTCTTCGAGGAGTATTCGCTCGCTAGGGTCTCCCCAAAACTCTCATCAGTGACAACGGTACTCAGTTCTCCTCCTATGACTTCCAGCAGTTCTGCATCTCGAACGGAATCTGTCACATATTCTCCCCGCCCGACCACCCTCAGTCAAATGGGCAGGCGGAAAGATTCCTCGACACGTTCAAACGCGCCAAGCTGAAGCTGAAGCGGGAGGGAACCGTCCCAGAAATAATGGACACATTCCTGGGAAAATACCGAACAACGCCGAATGCTTCCATTCCTGAGCACAGGACTCCAGCAGAACTCTTCCTGCGACGATCACCACGCACGTCGTTGGACCTGCTTAAACCTCCACCGTTCCAGCCTCCGGAACGCGACTCAAGATAGAACAACAGTTTAATCGCCATCACGGTGCCCGTTCCCGACAGTTCGAGATTGGCGACACCATCTACGCTCGGCATCGCCAAGGACAAAATTGGAGAGCTGGGGAAAATCAAGGAACGAATCGACGGCAGACTATATCAGGTACAGATGGCAGACGGAACATTTACGAGATTCCACGTCGATCAACTGCGCAAATGCGATTCATTCGAAGGACAGCAAAATCACACGGAGCATCAGTGGATCACGTTGCTAGACTCCTGATTACCGAATCTTGCGACGGCAGCCGAGACAACACCTGCCAGAACACCAGGTCAGCCACAACCTTCATAACCTCCGGAAATGTCGAACACTGCCCAGCCGCCACTCCGACGGTCGACACGCCCAAGAGCTACTCCAGTCACGCTCGAAATGAACCCTCATCGAAAGCGGTATCAGGAACGACCCCGCCGTGGAGGAACTAGCTCAAATTACGAAGTAGATCGATTGTGCCTCAAGGTGACATCTGATCTCAAGAAGCGGTTCGATTGTTTTCAGTTCGCGTTTCTCTTATTGCCTCACCAGTGATATTTCTCGCTTTTATCTGTTTCTCTTGAAGTCTCCCATGGTGTATAAATACCGATGCCTTTGGCCCCAGAGGTGTCTTGTTTCAAGTCGTCTCGTGTGTGTACGTTACTGTTGGATAAACGCTTCTTTGAATACGATCTTCACACCTGGGATAGTCGTCTCATCTCTTCTCATCGGCAGCTCTTCTACTCAAATCTACACTTCGACCAGTTATAACAGAATACAGCAGTGGTTTACTGGAACTGTCTGCAAATAATGTGGGCTTCCTGTCCTCCTCCCCCTTCCCCCACCCCCCTCTTGCCTATCCTAATGGTCTCCTTTTTCTTCACACTTTCGAAATTCGCAGAGTTGAATTCGACTTTCATATGCTGTATAATATTCTTTATGGTTTTACGGATCTAGATCGTTCACAATATTTGACCTTTTCTCATAGGCAACGTAGTCATCTCAAGAAACTCCGCAAGAACCGCTTTGGAACGCTCACTCAAGACTCAATCACTGTAAGAGCCATCAGCCTCTGATTCTCTGTCCCGGTTAGTTGTGATTGCCACAAATGTCTGCTCTTCAAACTAACGCCCGTTAAATCACCCTCAGCATTCTTCCTAACAGGTAGTTAGCTACCTAAACGTGACCGTTTCATCGGCGCACTGATTCTTTAATATTTCCTCTTTATATCTTTTCATTTCAACAGTCTCTTCATCATATTCCCTCAACCTTTTATATGTCAGTGTTTCATTATGAAACGTTCAATTAATCAATCGCAAATTTGTTTTCGACGAACAGTTAGTTCTCTTCATTAATTTATCCCCACTTTCCAAGAAGTCTATTGCGAGTGTGCCGTTCGTAGTTGTCAACAAAAATAAAGATCTTCAAAGTATTCGTTTAGTAGCACACGTGGGAACATTTATGTGATCGCTTTAAGTATACCTCCTTTTTGTTTTTATTGTGCTGCAGTACGCAGAGCAACTTCTCTTTACGGCTCCTACAGTTGTTATTCTACGGCTCTAGACAATGCTGCGGTAAAGCACTCCTGTCAGAATAACGTCCGATTGCAGATTGGCAATCTGAAATTTGTAAAACTACAGCATGTCAGAGAGTGCCGGTTTTTTGATGGGAAAGGACAGTGGTTTTTACCGTATAAATCTGAATATACAGCACACCGGCTCTAGCCTCGCAACCTGCCGGCGGAACGGGGTACTGGAGGGTGGAGAGACAATTTCCGCAGAGACCGATGTGTGCATGACAACGGTACTCAGTTCTCCTCCTATGACTTCCAGCAGTTCTGCATCTCGAACGGAATCTGTCACATATTCTCCCCGCCCGACCACCCTCAGTCAAATGGGCAGGCGGAAAGATTCCTCGACACGTTCAAACGCGCCAAGCTGAAGCTGAAGCGGGAGGGAACCGTCCCAGAAATAATGGACACATTCCTGGGAAAATACCGAACAACGCCGAATGCTTCCATTCCTGAGCACAGGACTCCAGCAGAACTCTTCCTGCGACGATCACCACGCACGTCGTTGGACCTGCTTAAACCTCCACCGTTCCAGCCTCCGGAACGCGACTCAAGATAGAACAACAGTTTAATCGCCATCACGGTGCCCGTTCCCGACAGTTCGAGATTGGCGACACCATCTACGCTCGGCATCGCCAAGGACAAAATTGGAGAGCTGGGGAAAATCAAGGAACGAATCGACGGCAGACTATATCAGGTACAGATGGCAGACGGAACATTTACGAGATTCCACGTCGATCAACTGCGCAAATGCGATTCATTCGAAGGACAGCAAAATCACACGGAGCATCAGTGGATCACGTTGCTAGACTCCTGATTACCGAATCTTGCGACGGCAGCCGAGACAACACCTGCCAGAACACCAGGTCAGCCACAACCTTCATAACCTCCGGAAATGTCGAACACTGCCCAGCCGCCACTCCGACGGTCGACACGCCCAAGAGCTACTCCAGTCACGCTCGAAATGAACCCTCATCGAAAGCGGTATCAGGAACGACCCCGCCGTGGAGGAACTAGCTCAAATTACGAAGTAGATCGATTGTGCCTCAAGGTGACATCTGATCTCAAGAAGCGGTTCGATTGTTTTCAGTTCGCGTTTCTCTTATTGCCTCACCAGTGATATTTCTCGCTTTTATCTGTTTCTCTTGAAGTCTCCCATGGTGTATAAATACCGATGCCTTTGGCCCCAGAGGTGTCTTGTTTCAAGTCGTCTCGTGTGTGTACGTTACTGTTGGATAAACGCTTCTTTGAATACGATCTTCACACCTGGGATAGTCGTCTCATCTCTTCTCATCGGCAGCTCTTCTACTCAAATCTACACTTCGACCAGTTATAACAGAATACAGCAGTGGTTTACTGGAACTGTCTGCAAATAATGTGGGCTTCCTGTCCTCCTCCCCCTTCCCCCACCCCCCTCTTGCCTATCCTAATGGTCTCCTTTTTCTTCACACTTTCGAAATTCGCAGAGTTGAATTCGACTTTCATATGCTGTATAATATTCTTTATGGTTTTACGGATCTAGATCGTTCACAATATTTGACCTTTTCTCATAGGCAACGTAGTCATCTCAAGAAACTCCGCAAGAACCGCTTTGGAACGCTCACTCAAGACTCAATCACTGTAAGAGCCATCAGCCTCTGATTCTCTGTCCCGGTTAGTTGTGATTGCCACAAATGTCTGCTCTTCAAACTAACGCCCGTTAAATCACCCTCAGCATTCTTCCTAACAGGTAGTTAGCTACCTAAACGTGACCGTTTCATCGGCGCACTGATTCTTTAATATTTCCTCTTTATATCTTTTCATTTCAACAGTCTCTTCATCATATTCCCTCAACCTTTTATATGTCAGTGTTTCATTATGAAACGTTCAATTAATCAATCGCAAATTTGTTTTCGACGAACAGTTAGTTCTCTTCATTAATTTATCCCCACTTTCCAAGAAGTCTATTGCGAGTGTGCCGTTCGTAGTTGTCAACAAAAATAAAGATCTTCAAAGTATTCGTTTAGTAGCACACGTGGGAACATTTATGTGATCGCTTTAAGTATACCTCCTTTTTGTTTTTATTGTGCTGCAGTACGCAGAGCAACTTCTCTTTACGGCTCCTACAGTTGTTATTCTACGGCTCTAGACAATGCTGCGGTAAAGCACTCCTGTCAGAATAACGTCCGATTGCAGATTGGCAATCTGAAATTTGTAAAACTACAGCATGTCAGAGAGTGCCGGTTTTTTGATGGGAAAGGACAGTGGTTTTTACCGTATAAATCTGAATATACAGCACACCGGCTCTAGCCTCGCAACCTGCCGGCGGAACGGGGTACTGGAGGGTGGAGAGACAATTTCCGCAGAGACCGATGTGTGCATGTATCCATGTGCACGTTATATGATTGTCTTAGTGGCTCCAGTCCGTCTGTCCATCCTTTTGCAATTGTATCTTCGTAGTGCATCATGGACTACGATAGTCCGTCAGCGCGAATCCTTCATAAACTTATCACTAAGTTAGAAAGACACTTGCAGACAAGACTGCTAAGGTGAGTTTATCGCCAAAATGGAACCTGTCTTTCTCCAAACTTTCTTTAGTCATATATGTCTTTAATGTGCTCTGATTTCAAAGTGTATTGAAGCAGCCTAGCTTCATATCCAGCGTCTGCCTTTGTCTTCCCCACTTTATTCATTCGAAGCTTGTGCTGTTCATATGATGCCTCGGTGCCGCAAAAGAAGGCTTTCCAAAGTTCCGATGGAGGGTTCACCAGAGTAGATGGAGGCAGCTGACGGCAAAATCGCAAGGTGGTCGACATGGTGAACGAGCCTAGAAAAGAGGATCTGTTTGATACTCTGCGATATGACTGCCTGCTGCCAGAGATATTCCTATCAGTATATGGCACCTCGTTATGCGAGATCACTTGAAGTGCACTATCCGATGCAATGTTTGATTTAGCTATTTGTCTTTCATTCGTAGGTGTCGATCCCTCAAAACGTAGAATCTTTCCCTAATGCCTATTTTTGTTATGATTACATGATTACTCAATCATTAATTATGCAAGAACGTTGGTTATCTAATCGTGACCTCGCAGTTGTACCCCTTAAGACGCCTCGTTGTCTCATTCTTTCTACCTCTGCTCCTCATGTAAATATCAGTTTTGGGGCGTTGTTGATAGCAATGGCTTCGCTGCGGTAATTTCAGCAGCATGACGACAACTCAAAACAAGTTGCAAAGCGTGCCAGGGGACTTCTGCAACATGTGCTGCCCGTGTTCCAGCTCTATAACAGTGTAATCAATGCCCAAAAACCCAGTGAAGAATATCAAACATTTACTTCTGACACACACTGTGTTGAGACGACTTAATAACGATGTCAGAAGTGATGGCACCCAGAACTTATCGCACCGCTTTTCCCAAAACTACCAATTTCTCATTCAGAAGTTCACATCCTGAGCTCTTTAATGGACGATATAGCTTGCAACGTTATGCACTGTGTATCCTAATATTTTGGTTTGATGAATTGAAATTGATGTTAATCGCCTGACCTATCCTTCTCTCAAGTCGATGAAATGTTCCTAGTTTTCGTTTTTGAGTTCTCACAATGCCAAAGATTGTGCTAGCCAAATTTCACCATGGAAGCTTTTCTGGTTTGGAGTTGGATCTGCCGAGCGGACAGACAGACACCCATACACACATCTATACAAACGCACAGACATAACACACCATAACATCCTTCTGCTGTTGCGATAAATGCGCAAAAAAACCACCTTCGTGCGAACCCCGCGATGGCCGTTGTCGGGTAAAAGGAAAGCAGCTTAGTACAGATTTATGCATGCAAGCAAACTGTATTAACGCTTTTCGTGATTGCACATATTCCAACGCTCGCTGCACCACAAATAAACTAAACGAATCGAAGATGCAAAGCGATATTCATGCTCCCAACTTAACCATTATTTCTTATATATAATAGACAGGTAGTCTCCTCTATTCGTTACTGTCGCCTAGTCTGCATACAGTGTTCATCGGTGTGATCGCTGTTGCACACATAAGCAACAGGGTAGCAACTCGCGCACCATTTCCGTCAGGATGCTAACTACTATGCGTTGACCTCGAACAACTTCATTCACCCGAGGCAATCTACGATTTCATTTAATTGGTGTGTACAACTCCTGTCTTTCCCTCTCTCCCCCCCCCCCCCCCCCCCCACCCCCCCCCCACC
>JPKZ01001919.1:97148-110046 GCA_000803305.1 Toxocara canis
ATTAGTTTGTTTGCGGCGGCGTACATTTTCCTTCCAGAGTTCGACTGATGTGCACGTACTCTACCCTCGCTGGTAAGGTTGGAAGGATGTATTTGACCTATTATAATAAACGTAAGTAGCGAGCCATGTGACAGTAACTGACAGTAACAGCAACATGAAGAGAAACAAACAGTACAGTACAAAAGTTTTCTCAGTATTATCAAATTAACAATTTATTTCTTTCCGCTTCTACCTCCTCTTTTGAAAAATATGGCAATCAAAATATTATTTTGGTGTACCCCATCAAAAAAATGTTGAAAGGGAGTTTCGCTGATCGCAAATTTTTGTGGCTACTAAGAAATGCTCCCATGCCGACCGGTAAGCGAACTCACTGCGGCTAAAAATAAGGCGCTATACATGCTGAGATGCTAGGAGTATCAAGTTGAAAGATGCAATAAAGCGTTTTTGACTGCAACAGGTGATGCCCTGTCAATCGGCAGAACAGCATTTCTTAGCAGTCAATTATTTTTCGAAGTCGCCGCCAATATCGAGCACGAACGTAACAAAACTTGCGAGTAAAGCTAACAAAACGTACTTGTCGATAACTTCACCACTTCGTCCAAATCGCTGAACAGTTTCTGCTTTCGAATTTCTAGGAGAAGATCTTGCCTGTAATACTTTTTATTAGACATACAGCAAAAAAAAAGTGCCATGGGAATTTGTCAACTCACTTCATTTTGACTATAACGGTACTATCCTTTTTCAAAAACTGGAAGAAAAAAGCCACAAGGTTCATCAACAATTTGGAATACCCATGTCACGAGGTTGCAATACGAATAAAGAGAGACACAGAGACAAACTATTCAAAACTGATCTGCTAAAAAATTCTTCTCAGAGAATCTAAAACAGATGTAATTTGAATTCCACAGGTACAACTCCATTCCACTTGTCACGGTGGAATGTTAATGTGCTAAAACAAAGCAATGCACTTAGAGAAAAATGCGTTCACGGCATAATGCGAAACTCGAGCAGCGTTCGGAATCGAACCGCCTACGCTACAGACAAGTGCTTTAAGCAGGTGTTCTTTATTCCCGGGTGGTATGAAAAAAAATCACTCTTACAGTCTGCAATGTATACAATATTGAGAACGTTTATGACGCAGCCTACCTCAGTTCAGCTCAGATTCACTACCAAACAAATACAGTTCAAAACCTTCGCTCTTTCAAAAAATTAAATATAAAGAATGGAAGCCGCAAAAGACATTCGAAGACGCCAGCCGCATTTATTATGCGTCCGAAACGATTTTTACAGACGTCAAAGGATACTAAAAACTCAAAAGTGTCATTTTCTATGACATATGCGAAATAATTAACAAACTTGCCATAGCAAGTTAGTTGAACAATCCTACCATCACCCTAAACAAACGCAAACTTTTTCAATAAGCAACACCTTATTTGTCCATATGAGGAGACCAATTCCATCAGTTATTCATTTGAAGACAACATTGCAATAAAAAGTCTTTCTACTTTCTAGCAATATTAGCGAATTCGAAAGCACAGTTGCGAAGACTGCACAACACGGCATCCCCATCGAAATGGAAGAAAACAGCTTTACAGCCTGTGATTTGCATAAAAATATTTGTCGTACCTAGATTTTTCGGGCCAACAAATTCATTATTTAGAGGATCGTAATCCATTTGGATTCTAGGACTGGAAAGTTGCGCTATTCTATTTTGAAGCTCTCATCTCAATCAACGTTAACCGTTTCTCTATGAGTGGAGCGCAACATAACGATGAAACGCACAGTAAAAGAACATGTGACGGTTAAGATCTACTAAACCATGAATGAACGTTTACTCGAAGAGTAAGATGAGCACATAAACGAACAAAGCAGCACACCTGTCTTCAAAATCGCTCACACCGATCTCCAACAACTGATCCTCTGTGATTTCAACAAGAATGCGTCCTGTAATATAATTATTTCAGGGATGGTGTCATGACGTATAGTTTCTGTCTTTATAACACCGCGGTAAATAATTGCATGAGAATTGCTTCGCAATGGCTGAATGACATAGAGGGAAAGGGGAGGGAGGGTGAGACGGGAGGGGGGATGAGGGAGGAAGGGCGGAAGATGTGGGAGAGTGGGGGACCAGTTCCGAGAAATATAATGTCCTCGCGTGTGCCTGACTGGAAAGACAATTGTAGTCCCTCGTTATTGATGACTTCAAAAACATGCGCACTTGGGGTGCTCCAAGAGTCGAGGTGAAACAGGATTTCAAAAGCACTCAAACCGTTGGCAAATCACTACAGAAGGCAGTCAGCTATGGAGATATCGAAAACGGAAACTGTTTCTGTTGGTTTTGCTTTTGACGCCGCCGGCAAGCCCGCCCAATTACTTCCTTACAGTGCTTCGGCCACCGCTAAACTGCAAAAGTTCGGGATATCGACGGTGCAGATTCGGAATATAATGCAACCTAAGAAGTAAACCCGTCAAAGTACTGAGACTGTAGACGAGCGTGTTCTACCACGCTAACATGAAGGCAAGAGCCTCTATTACGACACATCTGAATATGCTTCGGTAACCATTGCGACAACCTAAACTTCCTCTGTTTTCATTAAGTAAACGAGTTTCTAACCGAAAAGCGTACAAACGAACTACTAACCGCACTTCTTTCTCGACACTTCTACACTCACTTCAACACGGGTTGTTTTTTCTACAGTTACATATGCGTTTAGCAAGAAATGGTTCCCAATTTTTCTATCACCTTCATTTGGGTAGAAGGAATTCCTGGACTGACCCTCACTCAACTCAATATCGACCTCCAAATTACCAGGGCACATCTCTTCAGTGTTTCCATGCACTGGGAAGTTTTTTACGTCATCCATTTCAGAGCTGCTCGCATTTGGAAAGAACAACTACGAAATAGTCGAAGCAGAAAATCCTTCAGTGTTTATGAGCGGTCTTGACTTATTTTATCTAAGAAATATCGCTTTTTCAGTCTACCAAGTGTCTTACCTCCTCCACACTACGGCCACAATTTTTTTCTTTCTTTCTCCTCCTTATTAGTCGAACGCATTTCTGACCTCTTCATTTCTTATTACTGTTACTGTTTTGGCTGGCACGTTTTTACGTTTTTCACTGTTCAGTTCCCCCCTGTGCGTGCATACGTGTCCCTTTGTAAATGTGTGACAGCTATTCTCACCAAATCTCTTAGTCAACCGTAACAACTGAAGGAGGCTCCTTGGATGTCTCGAGTCCGCAAGGTGTCTTCACATCAAAAATTTTTGTAGAATGAAAATGAAGGCGGCTAGAGAAGCTTTTCGCCACTTTTCTACCTCTCTCACTATTCTGCGCTGTACTGTCGACTATGCGACAATTATTCTGATCTTCTTTTCTGATTTTTCACAACGACTGGAGACTCACTTGATTTTTTTTTTTGAGCTGGAAGAGTGCCTTTCTTATATTAACTTTTGTAGCGTCAACCTGAGACTTGCTAAAGCGGATAACATACCTCCATCCCCTCTTTTTTAAATGCAACTTTTAACGGAACACTTGTGCAGCCAGTCAACTAGATGAAAGAAAAAATGCACTATCGGCAGATCAATGTCGTATAAAATTTGAATGATTATCTATCTACCTGTGATGGCTGACGTTGCGTGCTTCGGGACGACCTATAATTATTGCTGTACATAATTCGTGGTCGTGATACGTTTATCACTTCTTCAAATTTATACACGTTTCGCTACTTTTACGCATTTGTTTATTCCCTATGTTTAAGTAAACTATTTCCTTCTTTTTTAAATTCATAGCAAAAAAGGAAAGCAGAAACAAAATCGCAAATCCTGCCTGTAATATAGTGTTTGAGAAAAAGGTGAGCGTATTTCAAAGCCAATTTAGGACGTTTCCTCTTCAGCCACTCCTCCGTATCCATCGCCGACCAGAAACACATTGGACGATGGGATACGATTTGATACCGCTGTACAGTCATCTTAAACGCGCATTCCGCTTTAACATCAAAAAGAAATATTGATTCCACCAAAACGGAACTTTAACAGCATTTAGTACAACTGCAGCAAGTAATGATGAAATCAACAATACGTTTTTAAAATTTCATAAAGTTAACAACATCAAAACGACCATGTCGTATATGAAAAAAGTAATTATACTTGGAAAGGTAATCCATGCGAGTGACGATAAGTGGACACGATGCTACGGTTTGGCAGTAAAGCTAATCGATTGTAGACGCAATGCAGTAATTATCCTTTTGAAAGCCGGTAACGAATCCACCTTTACGACCCCTTTCGGCATAGAACTGCACCAATTTGTGACCCCGTTTTGGGCCAAACGTTTAAATACATTTAGTTTGTACCTACTAACGATAAGTTCGAGAGAATTAACAAAATGATTGCGCCCGTTTGTGGTAGACTAACTAGAAGAAATCAAAAGGAAGATCAATTTGAGCGTCCTCAATTAAATTTAGGTAGTGAGTGCTGAAGTAACCACTGCCTCCAGACCAAACAATAGAAGATTATTTGGGAAGGGGACCAGTGTAAATTGTAAACAATAGAAATGAGCCGATGGATCACTGGACGAAGATGATCGTAAAAAATATGCGACCTCTTTACATTTGCCGTTTTCACAACGTTCGAAATGTGATCAAGGAATATGAAGTTACTTAATACTTACGGTGTCGTCGAGGTGTTTTACTAAGTATATCGCTACAGGTGGACAACAGTCACTACTAGTAGCAAACTTTCACGAATAATACGTTGTTTTGGCATTCTCGATATTGAATAACAAGACGCGAGATGTGAGGAGGGGGGAAGGTGGCGAGATGGGAGGGAGGGGAGGTGTTTCATGTATGTTCAGAAATGGCGTGTTTCATTTATGTTCGGAAATGACGTGTTTCTTGCACGACGTTCCTGAAAAACGTGATCAATAGTTGTTGCATTTCCGTTCGCAAACACATACACCCCAAAAAAATCAAGCAATTTAGTCACGCCCAAAGTGTGATATCCAAGCTTATGCAAGCACTCTTGGCAGTAAGGTTAAGGTTCCAAAGCCCAAAAATTTTCTCACCTCCTTTCTCCCTAACAGTTTTTTTTTTTTTGAATCAGGATATCTACCAGTCTGCGGGTTTATTCGCAAAGGTAGGAAGTCAACGCGTAATACACATGGCACGTGACGTTAAGGCGAATATAGCAGCTCGCGGGTATATCGACGCTGGCCAATGAGAGAAAAAAACAAATCTACAGACGAAAGCAAGTTTTACATGTTATAACGAATAAGTTGACTTTTGAAGAAACAATGCATATTTATACAATCAGCAGCAAAGGGTAAAACTGCTGCCAGAATAAGATCACGCTCGAGGTCGCAATCAGTAGCCAGGTAATGGAGCCGAAGCCAATTTTTTCAAGGCGCAAAGCCAGGGTCAAGTTTCTTGCACGTCGGAACCGAAAGTTCCATCATTTCCGGCGTCCTGAACAAAGTTGAGCCAGTTTGCAACAGCTCCACACAACTGTTATCCAACCAGGTTACAAAAAAAGCGCAGTGAAGCGTAGAAAATACGGGAAGACGGACGCAATGACAGACAGACGAGACGCGAAAGAACGTGCGACTAGCAATACCTCACGAATGGCTTGAGAGAGAACTGCCACGAGCACAGTTGAGCGTTGCATTTGTGGGGTTTGCGCTCGCAGGTGCTTCTAAGCTCGAACGAGTATCACACGACCGTACGTATTCAATAGTAACCGATGGCGTCCTTCCTTTCAGTGTTGTCTTGCTCTCATGTTGCTCTTTCTTCAATCTTCTCCAAGGCTCTCTTATCTTTCGTCTCACTAAGCGGTAATGGTGTAAACCAAACCGGAGGAGTGGTGTTAATGATCCGTTTAACCTGTCATCTCAGGCACACCTCTAAAAAAACCGAATGAGATAGACGATAAGAGGGAAAAGTTGGTTGGAAATAAAATGAAATCGTATATTGCAAAATGCAAAATGAACGGACGAAGGTAGGTTTCAAACCGAAACATGCAGCTGTGAGCGCAAAATAAAAGCAGTAAACGCGCAACGAGAGCACAATGACAGCGATACTGTTGATGATATATAAGCATATAAAAGGGGGACTAGTGCACAACTAAAACATTCCGATAGGGTGAAGGTTGAGGGTAACGTATTGCATGCGTTAGAAAGTTGAAACATTTTGTTGACAATCAGAAGCGATCGAGCACTTGCATTCCCAGGGGAGATCGCACAAAATAAGTAATGCTTATTTCATTTATGAGAACACTGTTTCAATATCAGAGTAACGTTTAATTATAAAAGCATAACATCAGATCCAGTTCAAGACGCAACGGTGCTCAAACGAACTTAGAATTTGTAAAAGAGTGAAGTTACTTTATTCTCTTTAAAAAATTTGTAAAAGAGTAAAGTTAATGAGACGGAACGGATCTGAGAGGAATATCCTTTGGAATTGTCTTTTTTTAAACCCGTCTTTTCCTTAAACCTTGAATATTATGTATTCTTTCGAAGAATTAAATGTTACGTTAAGTGCAAATGACCACCTTAATAGACTATTAGTCACTGGACTTTCAATTAAATGATAAGAATGTTGGTAACATCCATTAAAGCGCACACATATCCCTCCCGATTAAAAAAAAACAACAAGAAAAAACTTGCGCTGTCAAATAGATGGAAAACAACCTCTGTTAGCAACAGTGTCAGTCAACATTTACAAAAATGCAAGCTGTATCGACAAAAAGAACGAGAATTGTTCTCTTCGCTGATAAAAAATATTTCATAATAACAGGGATCCGGACGCTAGCTTGGGATCACGACTAAGGGTAGAACGCGGACGTGAAAGCAGCTACTCCTGACGAAATCTGTCCCAAGTTTTTAATTAGTAATCGTATTAAGGACCTATAGAACAGCCAACATATATGATGACATCGACAAGGCGGATGAGAATGAGAGATCATTCTATTCCTCGCTGCATCGGATTTTTTCTACCTTCCTAGCGAAAAAGGCATTCTTCCCTGGAAATTTTCGTAACTTGCCTCCACTCCTCCCCTCCTCCCCACCCTACCAGAACTGTCGTTCGTAATAATGAGTCAGGAAAGTACCGCCCGCCATGTCCCGAAGAGAAACGCTCCATAAAGTTCTACCAGCCAGAAATTGGGCATAACTGTTGGGCACAACTGTTGGGCAAATTGGGCACAAAATTGTAATACAAAGGCATTTTGATTGCACCATACTGCCGCTTGCAGTGAGGGACCGTCCACAGGTGAATTCAGTGATGGGGGCGCCTGCAACGCGCTTTACGCGAAAAAAGTCGTCGATCTCGACATCCCGCCAAGTTTTTACGTAGCCCTGACAATTGCTCCGTTCAGCGTTTTTGGGCATCGCGGAGTGACTTTGTTATCTGCAGTTGATATTATCGTTCTGCACGGATATCGTTCTCATGCATTTGTTTACCGCGCATCATACCTCCTAAGAATCAGTTTGCGGTTTCGATTTTTTTTTCTCGACAAAACCAGCACCAGTGCGTCCCCCGAAGACCGCTTTAGAATTTTGCTCATACCCTTTAAACGTATGGCCACTGTCAGAAACTAAAAGAGGGGATTTTGAAGCACACTCGAAAAGGCACGCTGCACCAAAAGTTTCGGCGTTTCGTTGAGAAATTAATTCGTCACCCCGATTCCGCCGAAAAATCGGCATTCGACATTTCGCTCAGTTCCACTTTCGCTGTTTAGCAAGACCCCGAAAGTTCAGCTGTTCGCGAACTTCGAAAGCAATTTACAGTTGCTGTCAAGCTTATACCGTACATTTCAAGAAGTCAAATGCATCAAATGGAAGTAAACTTCTAAAATTTGGATTTCAAACTTCGCGGTTGCCTGTCAGAGAGGGGGAGGGTGAGGGAAGAGAAGTGAGGTGAAAGGGCTCGAACTTTCCACTCACCGATATTGGAGGTGGCGGGGTTAGCCCACCTTCCCGCTCCACTCCTCTGCAATCTCATTGCACAGTAATTGGAGAGGGAAGGTAATTCCACGAGAACCCTTTTTTCGCGGTGTGGACAACCGTTTAAGAAAATTGCTCATACATTAACGCTGTGCCATACGGCAAACGTAAGAGGCGCGTCTTTTTGATCTGCTGTGGCCCCACCTTAAAAATTTGTCGTTCTCCGTCTATGACCATATTTCTGGATGGGGGGTGGGGAGGAGGGGGGAGGGATGAAGAGGGTCCGTCTTTTCCAGTTTTGCTATCCCAGACTAACGAAGTTGATGGCAGTTCTCCCTGACCCCCCCCCCCCCCCCGCTATATGAAAAAAGTAATTATACTTGGAAAGGTAATCCATGCGAGTGACGATAAGTGGACACGATGCTACGGTTTGGCAGTAAAGCTAATCGATTGTAGACGCAATGCAGTAATTATCCTTTTGAAAGCCGGTAACGAATCCACCTTTACGACCCCTTTCGGCATAGAACTGCACCAATTTGTGACCCCGTTTTGGGCCAAACGTTTAAATACATTTAGTTTGTACCTACTAACGATAAGTTCGAGAGAATTAACAAAATGATTGCGCCCGTTTGTGGTAGACTAACTAGAAGAAATCAAAAGGAAGATCAATTTGAGCGTCCTCAATTAAATTTAGGTAGTGAGTGCTGAAGTAACCACTGCCTCCAGACCAAACAATAGAAGATTATTTGGGAAGGGGACCAGTGTAAATTGTAAACAATAGAAATGAGCCGATGGATCACTGGACGAAGATGATCGTAAAAAATATGCGACCTCTTTACATTTGCCGTTTTCACAACGTTCGAAATGTGATCAAGGAATATGAAGTTACTTAATACTTACGGTGTCGTCGAGGTGTTTTACTAAGTATATCGCTACAGGTGGACAACAGTCACTACTAGTAGCAAACTTTCACGAATAATACGTTGTTTTGGCATTCTCGATATTGAATAACAAGACGCGAGATGTGAGGAGGGGGGAAGGTGGCGAGATGGGAGGGAGGGGAGGTGTTTCATGTATGTTCAGAAATGGCGTGTTTCATTTATGTTCGGAAATGACGTGTTTCTTGCACGACGTTCCTGAAAAACGTGATCAATAGTTGTTGCATTTCCGTTCGCAAACACATACACCCCAAAAAAATCAAGCAATTTAGTCACGCCCAAAGTGTGATATCCAAGCTTATGCAAGCACTCTTGGCAGTAAGGTTAAGGTTCCAAAGCCCAAAAATTTTCTCACCTCCTTTCTCCCTAACAGTTTTTTTTTTGAATCAGGATATCTACCAGTCTGCGGGTTTATTCGCAAAGGTAGGAAGTCAACGCGTAATACACATGGCACGTGACGTTAAGGCGAATATAGCAGCTCGCGGGTATATCGACGCTGGCCAATGAGAGAAAAAAACAAATCTACAGACGAAAGCAAGTTTTACATGTTATAACGAATAAGTTGACTTTTGAAGAAACAATGCATATTTATACAATCAGCAGCAAAGGGTAAAACTGCTGCCAGAATAAGATCACGCTCGAGGTCGCAATCAGTAGCCAGGTAATGGAGCCGAAGCCAATTTTTTCAAGGCGCAAAGCCAGGGTCAAGTTTCTTGCACGTCGGAACCGAAAGTTCCATCATTTCCGGCGTCCTGAACAAAGTTGAGCCAGTTTGCAACAGCTCCACACAACTGTTATCCAACCAGGTTACAAAAAAAGCGCAGTGAAGCGTAGAAAATACGGGAAGACGGACGCAATGACAGACAGACGAGACGCGAAAGAACGTGCGACTAGCAATACCTCACGAATGGCTTGAGAGAGAACTGCCACGAGCACAGTTGAGCGTTGCATTTGTGGGGTTTTCGCTCGCAGGTGCTTCTAAGCTCGAACGAGTATCACACGACCGTACGTATTCAATAGTAACCGATGGCGTCCTTCCTTTCAGTGTTGTCTTGCTCTCATGTTGCTCTTTCTTCAATCTTCTCCAAGGCTCTCTTATCTTTCGTCTCACTAAGCGGTAATGGTGTAAACCAAACCGGAGGAGTGGTGTTAATGATCCGTTTAACCTGTCATCTCAGGCACACCTCTAAAAAAACCGAATGAGATAGACGATAAGAGGGAAAAGTTGGTTGGAAATAAAATGAAATCGTATATTGCAAAATGCAAAATGAACGGACGAAGGTAGGTTTCAAACCGAAACATGCAGCTGTGAGCGCAAAATAAAAGCAGTAAACGCGCAACGAGAGCACAATGACAGCGATACTGTTGATGATATATAAGCATATAAAAGGGGGACTAGTGCACAACTAAAACATTCCGATAGGGTGAAGGTTGAGGGTAACGTATTGCATGCGTTAGAAAGTTGAAACATTTTGTTGACAATCAGAAGCGATCGAGCACTTGCATTCCCAGGGGAGATCGCACAAAATAAGTAATGCTTATTTCATTTATGAGAACACTGTTTCAATATCAGAGTAACGTTTAATTATAAAAGCATAACATCAGATCCAGTTCAAGACGCAACGGTGCTCAAACGAACTTAGAATTTGTAAAAGAGTGAAGTTACTTTATTCTCTTTAAAAAATTTGTAAAAGAGTAAAGTTAATGAGACGGAACGGATCTGAGAGGAATATCCTTTGGAATTGTCTTTTTTTAAACCCGTCTTTTCCTTAAACCTTGAATATTATGTATTCTTTCGAAGAATTAAATGTTACGTTAAGTGCAAATGACCACCTTAATAGACTATTAGTCACTGGACTTTCAATTAAATGATAAGAATGTTGGTAACATCCATTAAAGCGCACACATATCCCTCCCGATTAAAAAAAAACAACAAGAAAAAACTTGCGCTGTCAAATAGATGGAAAACAACCTCTGTTAGCAACAGTGTCAGTCAACATTTACAAAAATGCAAGCTGTATCGACAAAAAGAACGAGAATTGTTCTCTTCGCTGATAAAAAATATTTCATAATAACAGGGATCCGGACGCTAGCTTGGGATCACGACTAAGGGTAGAACGCGGACGTGAAAGCAGCTACTCCTGACGAAATCTGTCCCAAGTTTTTAATTAGTAATCGTATTAAGGACCTATAGAACAGCCAACATATATGATGACATCGACAAGGCGGATGAGAATGAGAGATCATTCTATTCCTCGCTGCATCGGATTTTTTCTACCTTCCTAGCGAAAAAGGCATTCTTCCCTGGAAATTTTCGTAACTTGCCTCCACTCCTCCCCTCCTCCCCACCCTACCAGAACTGTCGTTCGTAATAATGAGTCAGGAAAGTACCGCCCGCCATGTCCCGAAGAGAAACGCTCCATAAAGTTCTACCAGCCAGAAATTGGGCATAACTGTTGGGCACAACTGTTGGGCAAATTGGGCACAAAATTGTAATACAAAGGCATTTTGATTGCACCATACTGCCGCTTGCAGTGAGGGACCGTCCACAGGTGAATTCAGTGATGGGGGCGCCTGCAACGCGCTTTACGCGAAAAAAGTCGTCGATCTCGACATCCCGCCAAGTTTTTACGTAGCCCTGACAATTGCTCCGTTCAGCGTTTTTGGGCATCGCGGAGTGACTTTGTTATCTGCAGTTGATATTATCGTTCTGCACGGATATCGTTCTCATGCATTTGTTTACCGCGCATCATACCTCCTAAGAATCAGTTTGCGGTTTCGATTTTTTTTTCTCGACAAAACCAGCACCAGTGCGTCCCCCGAAGACCGCTTTAGAATTTTGCTCATACCCTTTAAACGTATGGCCACTGTCAGAAACTAAAAGAGGGGATTTTGAAGCACACTCGAAAAGGCACGCTGCACCAAAAGTTTCGGCGTTTCGTTGAGAAATTAATTCGTCACCCCGATTCCGCCGAAAAATCGGCATTCGACATTTCGCTCAGTTCCACTTTCGCTGTTTAGCAAGACCCCGAAAGTTCAGCTGTTCGCGAACTTCGAAAGCAATTTACAGTTGCTGTCAAGCTTATACCGTACATTTCAAGAAGTCAAATGCATCAAATGGAAGTAAACTTCTAAAATTTGGATTTCAAACTTCGCGGTTGCCTGTCAGAGAGGGGGAGGGTGAGGGAAGAGAAGTGAGGTGAAAGGGCTCGAACTTTCCACTCACCGATATTGGAGGTGGCGGGGTTAGCCCACCTTCCCGCTCCACTCCTCTGCAATCTCATTGCACAGTAATTGGAGAGGGAAGGTAATTCCACGAGAACCCTTTCGAAAAGGCACGCTGCACCAAAAGTTTCGGCGTTTCGTTGAGAAATTAATTCGTCACCCCGATTCCGCCGAAAAATCGGCATTCGACATTTCGCTCAGTTCCACTTTCGCTGTTTAGCAAGACCCCGAAAGTTCAGCTGTTCGCGAACTTCGAAAGCAATTTACAGTTGCTGTCAAGCTTATACCGTACATTTCAAGAAGTCAAATGCATCAAATGGAAGTAAACTTCTAAAATTTGGATTTCAAACTTCGCGGTTGCCTGTCAGAGAGGGGGAGGGTGAGGGAAGAGAAGTGAGGTGAAAGGGCTCGAACTTTCCACTCACCGATATTGGAGGTGGCGGGGTTAGCCCACCTTCCCGCTCCACTCCTCTGCAATCTCATTGCACAGTAATTGGAGAGGGAAGGTAATTCCACGAGAACCCTTTTTTCGCGGTGTGGACAACCGTTTAAGAAAATTGCTCATACATTAACGCTGTGCCATACGGCAAACGTAAGAGGCGCGTCTTTTTGATCTGCTGTGGCCCCACCTTAAAAATTTGTCGTTCTCCGTCTATGACCATATTTCTGGATGGGGGGTGGGGAGGAGGGGGGAGGGATGAAGAGGGTCCGTCTTTTCCAGTTTTGCTATCCCAGACTAACGAAGTTGATGGCAGTTCTCCCTGACCCCCCCCCCCCCCCCCCGCCCCCCCCCCCCGCGGCCC
>JPKZ01001919.1:110410-130558 GCA_000803305.1 Toxocara canis
TGTCCCCCCCCCCCCCCCCCCCCCCCCCCAGCTCGCTGACTGGCAGAACATGAGTGCTATAAGGAGTGCGGGCTTTGCGCACCCATCCTTCGAAGGCGCGTGCTGATTACTCTAATGAAGGCGCGTGCTGATTACTCCACCACCATCGTTCAGTGTATGATGCAGTTAAAAAAAAAAGTTATGATTTAGATGGGCTAGGAATTATGTTTAGCATCTGCACGTGAAAAGTGCAATGTCAAGATGTTCAGATTGCAATACGAAAAAAAAAGCAACGTAATTAGTACCACAGACGACTCCGGTATGAAAGTTTTAAACCTCCCCCCCCCCCCTTCCACCTCACCGGGATATTTAATTAATTACCCCGGGCAATCTCAACACCGACTTGGAGCGCTGGCACAGAGGCTTACTGTAATTGTGGTTGTCTTTTCTTTCGCATAAGGGTCAGTAAAAACCAGTGATGCCATCGTACCAAAAAGTATAATAGTTTCCGTACTGTACTTGTACTTATACCAACTATAGTACAGTATCGTACCAAATTTAGAATCGCAAGTTCAGTATGAGTACAAAACAGTGTGATTTTCCGAGGGGTGGTACGAGTAGAGTATCGTACCGATTTTTTGGAAAAAAGTACATCGTACCAATTTTTGACTGTACTTGTACTTAAAATGTACTTCACTTGCGGGAGATGCAGATTAGCGTTATCGCACTCCCACGTTTTCGATTTCACCGTTGGTCCCCGACGCGTCTCGACAATTGACTGATGAGGACGAATTATTCATTTGAGAAACTGAGATCGAACTTTTCCATTTTAGATATCAACAGTGTCAATAGGGGCGAAGGATAGTCCCCATTCGCAAGTTTTTTTATAGTTCTTTAATTTATGTATAAAGAGATCTTCTAGTTCCTTATATTAGGTTCGCGGCGTTCGTTTGTTTTGCCATCTCTTTGATTTGATTCGTTTGTTTTGCCCTTTCTTACCATCGCAAACAGCCGGTAAAACGGAATGCGCCATTGACAACGTTGGAAGAGTTGTGGAGGATGTTGGGTAAGGGAGCGCAGGATAGCGCCGAAAAAAAACGGTGCATAACGGTTCTTCAAAAGCTGATGACCCTACCGAATGGCTCTCTAAGCTTATTTCTCACCCACGAGTTTCGCGAGTATACAGCCGTGCTGAATCCGCGGTTCGCCCTGCCCGCTTCCCGAGGAGGTATTTGTTCGCTTTTGGACGGGCCATTACAAGTGATCAAGGAGGAGATTGTGCGGGAAGTGGAAGAATCTGTTGGAGCATCGGTCACTGTTGACATTTGGAGCGGAAAGTGCATCAAGGATTCGTTCATTGCTGCAACGATCCCTTACGTAGGAGACGGATCTCTCAAATGAAGAGATTGAACGGACGTCACGATGCGCAGACGATTAAACGAGGCTACCTTAAAATCCTGAACAGTGTAGGCATCAACGAATTCTTTTAAATACGAGTACGAGGTGCTGCTGCACGGTGAAACAGGAAACGCAGGCTGCGAAGAGGTAAGAGCAGTAAGCATCTCAAGCGACGAAGATGACAATGCTTCTGCCTACTCCGACGGTGACCTGTTTGATTCCATTTTCCCATCCTCGTGTTTCTAATCTCGCCTTTTTGTTGTGCGATGCATTCTCCAATTGTTATGCGCTTCATGCCTGTACGGTGACTTGCTCAAGCGCTTTCCATTGCGGTTCAAAACAAACAGGTATCTCGACTGTTTTTTCACCTCGACCGTGGATATTTTTTTATCTTTTTTCGCTAACTTCGCATTTTTTCGTCGTTTCAACCAGTGGTCATTTTCTCCTATCGTTGGCTCGCACAGTTTTGGTTTATTTTACTTATCAATAAAGTAGCCTATGCTCTTTTATTCATGCAGGTCAAGAAAAACTGCAGGTACGAAAAGTACAGTGTAAGTATTGTACTTTTTGGGCCAAAATACCTGGTACAGTGTCGTACCATATCTCGGCCGCCAAATACAGTGCAGGTACAGTACGGTCAGTTTTTTCAGGTTGTGGTATCAGTACAGTATAACACCATTTTTGGAGGGAAGTACAAGTACAGTGTCGTACCAAAAATCCTGGTACGATGGCATCACTGCTTGACACTCACTTCGGATATGTCACCTTTCGAGTACGTAACAAATGGAACATCGATTGCATAGATAAACATGATAAGGACTGACGTATGCATGACGGGCCTTTTCTGCAAATATATCAACCTTTACTGCGAAGATAGTAAAGTATAAATTCATGGTAATATGCTCTGGAACTAAATGGAGAAAAGGAACTCCCTTTATGCATATTTCGAAATAAACATTTTAAGTCGTATAAATTCTTGTATTCAAAATGGCCTTACAAAAACTGCTTTTAAAAAGTAGCAGCGGCGATTTGGCGTTCCAGTGAACATTTGGCATTTCCAACGCATATTTCGCATTTCTTGTCATACTGGCGAAACTTTTCAACGAGTTTAAATTACTGTTCAACGAATTTAAATCAATTACTGTCCAACGAATTTAATTACTGTTTAACGTATTTATTAATTACTGTTTAACGTGTTTAAATTACTCTTCAACGAATTCAAATCAATAACAGTTCAAGGAATTTAAATTATTTACTGTCCTACATTACTAACTAGGTTACTGTTCAACGAATTTGGATTACTGTTCAGCGGGTTTAAATTACTGTTCAACGAATTTAAATTAATTATTGTTCGGCGTATTTAAATTACTGTTCAGCGAATTTAAATCAGTTACTGTTCAGCGAACTCAAATTGCTGTTCAACGAAAAATCAATTACTGTTAAACGAATCTAAATTAGTTACTGTTTAGCGAATCCAAATTACTCTTTACCGAATTTCAATTACTGTTCAGCGAAATTAAATTAGTAATTGTTCAGCGAATTCAAATTAGCTGCTGTTCAACGAATTTAGTTAATGTTCAATGAACTCAAATTACTGTTCAACGAGTTTGAATTAATCACTGTTCAACGAAGTTAAATTACCGTTCAGCGAGTTTGAATTAATTGCTGTCCAACGAACTTGAATTGATTGCCGCTCAACGAATTTAAATTGATTGCTGTTCAACGAATCTGAATTAACTACTGTCCAGCGAGTCTAAATTAATTACTGTTCAACGAAGTTAAATTTGTGTTCAGCGAATTTAAATTACTGCTCAACGAATTTAAATTAATTGATGTTCAACGAAGTTTAATTACCGTTCGGCGATTTTAAATTAATTACTGTTCGGCGAATTTGAATTAATTGCCGTTCAACGAATTTAAATTAATTACTGTTCAACGAATCTGAATTAACTATTGTCCAGCGAATTTAAATTACTTTTCAGCGAATTTGAATTAATTACTGTTCAACTGGTTTAATTTGATCACTGTTCAAAGAACTTAAGTTACTCTTCAGCCAATTTAAATTAGTAGTTGTTTAACGAATTTAAATTATTGTTCAGCGAATTCGAATTAATTACTGTTTAACGTGTTTAAATTACTCTTCAACGAATTCAAATCAATAACAGTTCAAGGAATTTAAATTATTTGCTGTCCTACATAACTAACTAGGTTACTGTTCAACGACTTTCAATTACTGTTCGGCGAATTCAAATTGCTGTTCAACGAAAAATCAATCACTGTTCAGCGAATCTAAATTAATTACTGTTCAGCGAATCCAAGTTACTCTTTACCGAATTTTAATTACTGTTCAGCGAAATTAAATTAGTTATTGTTCAACAAATTTGATTTAGCTATTGTTCAACGAATTTAAATTAATTAATGTTCAGTGAACTCAGATTACCGTTCAGCGAATTTAAATTGCCGGTCAACGAATTTAAATCAATTACTGTTCATCGAATTTAAATTGATTGCTGTTCAACGAATCTGAATTAACTACTGTCCAGCGAATTTAAATTACTGTTCAGCGAGTTTAAATTAATTACTGTTCAACGAAGTTGAATTACCGTTCAGCGAATTTAAATTAATTACTGTTCAGCGAATTCAAGTTTATTACTGCTCAATGAATTTAATGGATGAATGGATGAAAGCAGCTGCTAAAAAAAAGGCTTTACGTTGATCAGGCCACAGTTCTTATTTACTCTTGTTGGAACAAGCAAGGATCGAAAGTTATGAAGCAGGAAATGGGGAACGAAACGCTGGCATTCATATGAGATTACACGGGACTGACCAATTTGTGGCTTGTATCATTTAAATCATGCATTAATTCCTGCTTTTAAGTCCGGGCGTCGCTTTCAACTCGTGAAGTTTCCACAGTGTTGTATGGATAGTATATTGAGCGGATGTATGGGGATATTCTGACTACTTAGGACAGCTATGCATCAGTGAAAACCCGCATTACTGAGCGTTTGCTTTTTATCCGCTTACACTTTCAGCAAGCTCTTTGTACATGTTGATTACGTCTGGCACCTTAAATGGCCGAGTGGCCATAAAAACTTCTGAGTTTTTTATTTTTGGAACATTCCGAGTTACTATGCTTTCATGCATCTAACTATACATGCAGTGTTATGGCTGCAAGGCTGCAACGGCAAATTTTGTCCGCAATTTGCAGTGAATCTAGTCCACAGTTTTTGTTTTTTTCAGATGGGCTTTTTAAATGAATGAGATGAGACAGCATGTGTTAGTAAAGGTCTATGTTGGCGTTGTAAATATGCGTAGGTTTTTGTCAGTTTTTGTTTTCAGAGATCGCTTTCTAACTTACCAACATGTCAGAACTCTACAGGATCTGTATTTCATCGCTGAATGATTGCAGCCAAGGCATTGAATGCGTGGATGATCGGCTTGTGTGCTAGTCCCATTATTTCTCATACTGAAGGAAAAATTTCGGGATTTTTAATGAATCTGTGATATCGGTATGAAATCTAACAAGTTTTCAGCATTTTGATAAGATCTCAGTAAAATCATACTGAAAAATTTTTTAAAAAATCTTTGCCTGCTTCTCCAGCTCAAACGGTATAAAGTTCTTTAGATGTTTTGGTACCGAAATTTTTTCCTAAATGGATGCTGTTTTTTTGTGTCGCTTCCGCGGCCTTTTGAAATCGAACTTTTTCTCCTCATCGTATAGGGAACGCTCCGATGTCTGCCATTATATTCATTACAAGCAGAATTCCACACGTGTCGACATTGCTAACTTCGCGACATGCGTGCTTTCAAGTCGGAATCACTTGCGCACGAATCAGCTCATGTGATCACCAGAAAGTGCTATTTACTTGGAATTTCAGCAGTTTATGGCATGTATCAAAGTGCAGAAAGCAGGTTTGCGATCAACCGATCATCATATACGCTCAACTGAGTTTATTAACCTTTTTTTTTTTCAAAAAATTTTGACTGAATGGCTGAAGCCGTTCTATTGCATAATACGGAATAAGTGAACCTGCATACAAAGATTTCAGAACGAAACATTGACGTGTACAGAGAAAGTGAAGTAATATTGTTTCACAATATTTTGACAGGTGGCGTTGAGAGGTCGGCTTTCATTATGTGCTATGTCTGCTCATCAGCGCGTTCGATACTTTTGCATATAGACATCGTTGGCCAGAAGATTAACTGCGCTCATCTGTTCGTCAGTGTGGTCCAAATAAGGCTGATTTTTCAACCATGTTAGTAGTGTGCCTGCTTTCGTGAACATTATATCGAAACAGCACTTATTGCTTTTCACTGCTGTCTATCGTATAAATGGCAAAACAAAAAGAATCATGTGTTTCTGCTTGGACGATGGAATATAGTAGCGAGGAAGCAATCGTATATTCTGGTTTGGCACGACAGAGAGATAGAAATGCCACTACCAGAACAAACATCAAATAAACTTCAATCAAGCCGGTTCACGCATACTGATGATCTTACTTCCTAAGCAGCAGCCAGACACTCCTCTGCAAATTTCATAACGTACTGAAACATACCGCGTGTAGACCAGTCATAATGTTTTGTACGCAAAAATTGTCGCAAAAAATGACCAAAAGAATTTTTTCACCATTTATCGACTGCTCGCATTCCTTCAACGGCAGCCGATTTGATTTATTGACTGTTGCACACATTTAATCCTTGTCTGTTATGATGTTCCTTTTTAATGCACTGTATACAAATTATTGTTGGCGTCTTCACGCAAATATTTCCGTGCTGATGTCGACAACGACAACGAATCATCACGGAGCGTCGCTTATGAAATTCATTTTTTCCTTATCTATTTAGGTTCAATTTTGTGGTCATCTGTTTCCCTGTCATTTTCGGTTCTACTTGTACGAATCGCCTTTCTGGCGTGTTACGTCGTTCATTTCACTGCTCTGATGAAGTCTGCTTCATTTTTTTGCGGAACAAAAACCTACCACTGTATTTTAGAGACGATACAGGCGGAGAATAGACGTTATGTTTGGTATATTCGAAACGATGCTTACTGCATAATTCATCTGTGAAGGCAAGGGCGTAAACGAACTAAAGATTTCTTTCCGCGATGTCTTTTCTGAAGCCAAATAGGCGTTCTTATTTAGTGGCGTCACAATGAGCCCAGAAACGCATCTTCTTGAAGAGGGTTTTCTCTTCCCCCGACTCAGAAGCTCGAGTACGGTTTTCGAAAACGTTTAGCTTAGCGAGAACAAAGCTGCTTTGCAGTCTTCATGCCAATTCGAACTATCCATGTCGACGTGCATTTAAATTTGCTGACAACACGAAGTTTAGAACGATGAAATCATTTTTCCGTCATGCTGATTATATACCTGCCTTCACTAGCTTTGTTTATTGATGCTATGTGCTTATCACTCATGATAATTTGATTTGTGATTGAAGATTTGCATAATTATGCGATTGATGACCCGGAAAACAATGCAAAAAATAGTTTGCACCAGAGAAAGAAAGCTTCCGACAGAGTTTTAGAAACGTGGAGTGGTAAGGTTGATGGAGATAGCCGAGGGAATGCACTCAAATATTCACTGTTTACTCGGGACGTAGGTCGACCCACCAGAATTACACGTTTATCGATCTGTGCGGACGGAAAGCGGAATCGTATTGGGGCGGACTCGCGAGCCGAGCTGGAACGATCTGGATTGAGCTGGAACGCGTGCTCGCCGGTGCACACTATCTCGCAATCAATAGGCCAGCTGGACTCGCGATTTCGAGCAGACACGAAAGAGCGCGCGTTCTTTCTTTCGTTTCGCCCACCGTTCGTGTGCATACGTATTTGGCGTACGTTTGCTTCATCCCGTATGCGTGCCCCTTCATTGCTTACGCATTAAGAACGAAATTTTCCAGAGTGGCGACGGCGTACGTGAGCACAGTACAAACAATAAACGATCAAAGCAGTATGTAGGGCTCTGTAAACTGCAATCAATGATTGCGCTCGTAGACTCTCAGTTATAAAATTGCCTACTCGGTTTTTTTTGTCTTGTTTATTTCATCTTTCCGCGGTTGTGTGAGAGTGCATACAGGTAGAGGTGCATGTGGATGAAAACGCGTGTTGCAGTGAAGATCACTTGAAGCCGTGCCCAACGGTGACCTAACAAATCGAATTTGATTCATATTTATTTGCTTTGCGGTGGTGTATGTGCATGCGTGATGTCTTAAAATGCGTGCGTGCGTGATGTCTTAAAATTGGCGTGTCGAATTTGTTTTTAAAGGCTGCCGGTTTAAAGCTGCAAATTTCTGCTGTCCCATTTACGCAGTTGTCAAACCTTTGAAAAACTGATATGCTGGGCCATCGTCATTTTTGGCTCTTGGTGCAGCAGAGTGGCCAGTTTATATTTGGTATGTTACGCAGAAACCGCAAGAAGTGTCTCTATTGCCAGCCCACCCCGTCCTGCCTTCCGGTTTGTTCATTATGCATGTTGAACAACCAGACCGTTGTAGCGGGCTGAGGTCATTTGTTACTGAAGTTCAAAGTTAGTCTTATTAGGCGCCTTCGACTGCATTCTTTATTTAATGCGTTTTAACACTGCGATGCAAAACATTATACGGCTTTGGATGGTCCATTTGTTTGCCCGTTGCCTGTATACGTCGGTCTTTCGTCGAAGCTTTGCACAAGACCTGTAGGTCTCAGATTTCATATAAGCCATCATTGCTCGAAAAAATTCTCATTTTGAGCTCGGAAAGTTATAACTGGTTTACTATCCTGGAGGTATAAAGTAACATCTGATATTTCATAACGTCTTCAGGGTGGAAAGTGGAGTCCCTAAAATTACTAATCTCAGTTCACCTCCTAGATATGGGGCGTCTTTACTAGCGTTTTTTGTTTTCTCAAGCTAGAAGGCAACTTTGTAAATCTTAATTTGTCTTCAAGGAGGTGGAGACGGGTTCCTTAGAAGAAATAACTTGGTATTAGAAGTAGTCTTTGCAGATGTGTGCGGTATTGGCTTTTTCAACAGCCCATCTTGTCAGTTATTACTTACTCCTAAAGGGAAAAGCAAACCTTTGCAACTTGCGGCATGCTTTGGACAGATGGTCAGTTCCTTGGACCGTTTTACGAAGTGTTTTGGGAAACGTGATGCGTGATGCAAGGAATTTGCTGAATTGATCGGTTTTTCATTGGCAAATTGCCAGGTGTTCCATAATCCGATACTAACAATGAGAGGGAGGGGACTTGGAGATCCGGTTTCGGTCACAGTTTGTAGGTAGGTAGGCCTTGAGGGGTGACCATAGATCACTTCCTTATAAGGCGTATGGCACCGGTGCGTAACGAGTTATTAGTAACGTAAACATACGCGTATGAAATGGAATGTAAGGGTGTGCGATGCGTTTACTTCGGCGGACCTTTCAAAATCTGTGCTAGTATGAGGGTGATATTTTATCCCTTCATCGATGTTTACATACCCTCAAAATACATCAGAAATCGGAGTTTCAAGTTCCCCTTCGTGACCATGTAAGCGAGCGTTCTGGGCTATATTTCTCTGGTCATGCGAGCGATCGTTATGAGTGAAGCGTGGTGCATGCAGTGGCGTTCAGTTAAACGTGATTTCGAAATGTTCACCGGAATGCGAAGAATGCGAATGCACGTTGCCAAGTTGCTGTCGAAAGCAGATCAGTGTTTAGCAGAGCCGTGATAGAAATGCGTATTGCAGCAGCAGTGTTTCGACATCCATAGATGCAGAGTCGCATCATCTTCGCTGATGCGTTTCTTCACTAGTCTTGTATGCATTTTGGCAAATTCGCCTTTCCAAAGCGCATCAGATGGCCCAGTGTCCATGCGTAGAAATGCATATGTCTGTATAGTAGTTTCAACTCAGTGAGGTCTAGATGAGTTCATCGATCTCAAAGAGGGGGCGGGGGGGGGGATGGAATAAGGACACGTTTTTTGGCGTTTTGTTTTTTTACCGGAAATTTGTGTTTTTTTTTGCAGTTTGTTGAATCAGGTGGCGTGGTAGGTGGAATCGCCTAAGTGCCTGTCGTGCCAGTCTCTTAGTTGGCCTTCCTAATCGGTTTTTTCTCGGCGATGGAACCTTGTAAATCTTGGATAACAGGCTGCTGATGAAGAGTGAAAATGTGCGGATTTGTACAACTTGTATAATGCATGTATTGACCAGTGTACTTCGCTGTTCGGCCCGCCTCGCCCAGCCCTGTACCTTCCACAGTGTATTTTCATGCAGGCATCTGCGCAGCGTTTGAGAGTGATTGTGCGGTGTATCGCACGGTCGTGTACAGTGAATAGAGGTTAGCACAACTCGAGCAGATTCGCGAAGTAGTTAAGCAATACTTGTGAATTCTGGAAGTGTCATTTCTTTAATTTTCTGAACATGTTCTAGAAGTAGGAATAAAATCGCGTAAGTGACTTGCAGTGCGTTTTTTTTTTGCAGAAAAAACATGCAAAGGGACCATGCCTTTATGTAAGTCACGAGAGATTCGCGGAAGTTTGACACGGAAGATAACAGCAAGTAACGCCACAAATCCTGCGATCAAAACTCTGGAGACTGTAGCATTTAAGTTTGCGGAGAGAGAGAGAGAAGGATGGAGGTCATGAAAAGTGGGCTTTTGCAGGTGTTCAGAAGGGAAGGGAAAATGAATCTGGGAAGCTCGGGGGGGAGGGGGGATTGAATTCGAGATTTGAAGGTTTGTTAGCAGTTTAGGCGAATGTGTTTTGCTGGGAGAAGGGAGGGATATGTTTCTTACCTTTTATACGCATTTTTTATCGCAGAAAAAATGTAGAGCTCCTTCATTCACCGCTTAACATCATTTAACAACTCGCTGCATGAAAGTAAACTAAGCAAGTTGAGGTTGGCGTTTTTGCTGACTAGCCGATTTCAGTTCGAATCGGATTGTCGATTTGCCTAAAACAGACGGTATGAATTGCATCTTCGTTGCATCTCCTCCATTCTATTCCTTTCTTGTTTCACAGACGTTGGACGCTAAATTCGTCAATAAAATTAGTCGAAGTCGTAGCACTGGAGTATTCGTAACGTTGGTTTTTGATAACAGTTTGCAACTGCCGATAATCGTATCGTATTGGCAGTTGATAATCGTATTGGCAGTTGTATACAGAATGTATGTGGCATCGTAAAAGAGCGGTTTTTCCTGGTGCATGGATATGATGCAAATTTCACTTTGATATTTTTCTCTTTCATAATCGTCAAGGTGAACTGTGAACCCAAAAGTGTTCTTTCTTTAGACGTTGCCCAGAAGGCGACAGCAACGGTCAGCCGACAACCGATCAACGGGCTCTATGTAAAAAAGAGTAATCTTTATTCATTGCCATCTATTGTAAGCTTGTTTAGGGTGTCTGAAGCGGCCAAATGGAGGTTATTTCCTTTCAGTCGAACACATTTTCGCAGGAAGAATTTTTAGAAAATAATTGTGGAATCTATTGAAGGATGATAAAATTTTATTGAATGTATAATGGATTTTATTTCACCTTTTTGAGAAGGATTGTAAATTTACTACATTCTACCAGGCAACTATCCAAACGTCGGATTCTGCATATGCTTCATTCCATGTTGGGTATTTAGGGATTCCACCGACTAAACCGCTCTGTTATATCGATGGTAGGCTTCTCGACGGGAGGAAAAGATTGATGACCATCGAAAACGGATAGGGGATTGTTAGGCATTCTGCAGGAAAATTGGAGTGAGTATATAATGAAGCAGCAAAAAACTTCTGAGAGCCTGTGAAAGTAAGGAAAAGGTTAATGAGTCGAGTAAAGCAATGCGAGGAGTGGAAGGGGGTAGCCTACAGGTTAACGTCTAGTGAAGTAAATAGAAAGAGTATGTTGGAGTCGAATTTGGAAAGTGCCGGTTCGGATAAAACGGGAACTTTAGTAATAGTTGTTCTCATCACGTTCACGTCCGGTAGGTTTGAAGCGTTAGTCGTTGGCGCGCTAGCGCTTTTGCCTTGCTTGTTCAGTTGGTTGTCGAAATTAAGGAAATCGCGCGTATTCTGGACTCGGGTGCTTAACCAAGTTTGCATTGGTGCCCGCACAACTAAGGTACTGCGGAGAAATGACTACGAAAAGTGGCGTCCATCAACCGGCGAGAGTGTCTGTCGACTTTTGCAGCTAAAGCTCTCTAGTATCTAAGAGTGATGCTTTTTTTGTTTTATTAGTGTCCAAAAGAAATCCCGCTTATCGGTGCTGTCAGCTTTCTTATTTATTGTTCAGATGCATTTCGAGCGGTGTGACGGTTGCCGGGTGCGATTGCGTTCGTTTGGTGCTGCGAATACGCAAAATTCGGCCACCTGGCTTCTACCATGCCTTCATGCGTTTTGCACTGTGTGCAAAGCGAAATGCATACAAGGTTTGTGTTATTTTGCTTCAAGATGTAATCACCCGTTTACAATGTTGACTCAAAATATATTCAGTTTTGACTCATAGCGTTTATTCGAACTCTATAGTTGAAAAAGGCAATAGCGTTGCGTAATCGGTTTATGCTAGATGTTTAACTGTGGCCATGAATTTTTGAAGTTCTGCTTTATATTCAGTCTTCAGTTGCTGGGAGCGTTTTGCGGCCGAGCCGATGTACTAGATTTAAAATATATTATGATGGACTGTGGCGGTGTGAGCTGGAAAAGGTAGCGTATAGCATGATCTGATCTTAAGTAGTGTTAACCTCTGTGTTGACGTCGAAGAACGAAGTGCGTATTAATTTCATGTATCATACTTCCCATCCTCCACAACCAGATCGCACCATAGTGCTAAAATCATTTTATGCCTCTCATGCTGTTGTGCATTACTCAGTTGATGAAGAACTCGTTTCCTGTTCCATTTGCGATCGTTTCGGAATGAAATGTCGCATACTTCTGTTGCTCCCGACGCTTTGGATCTCACTTAGGTACGGTCACAAAGGGATATGCTGTAGTCTTTTTTGATTAGTTCGACTCGATTTATGAACTTTCGACTTGAACACATTTCTGATTGTAAAACCCTAGGTTCATGTTGGAAATTCCCCCAACTTGTGGAGTAGGCTTTTCTTTTTCAAATTCCAGAGGGGATATGCAGTTGAGGGTGAAACATCGTCCTAGAATTCGGCGAAAAATTTTGCTGTAACTTCGTTTTTGTTATAGAGTTTATGCCTTACAGTTTCTTTTTGTAGAAATATTCTTACCAAATTCCCTTCTTCAATATTTGGTTTAAATTGTTGGATCGAATATTTATCGAGGAGGAATGCGTAAGTTTTTAATTTGTTAGGAGATGGGGGGAAAGAGCATATGTTTTTGGGCAGGGCGGTGGTCCGACAGTTTTCCATTGTGGATCTCAGTGTGTAGGTGTAGTCACCCATGTGATTATTCACTTAAGGGAATCTGGTTCATCTGTTGAGCACTCAGGGGTGGAGGAGCGACAGTGCGTCTACGCATCCCTTCGAAGGTATGGTCTTCTTCAAGAGGATTTATAGCGTTCATTTTGCTTTTAGGCGACATTCAGCAACGTCGATTAGTCTGTCAGCTGTGTCGTACGGAATGTGCTCGGGAGCAGTCGATAGCACTGCCAGTATCGAAAGACTGTGTTGCCCGGTTGGTTATGTTTTTGCATTCACTTCTTTGCATGTGCAACCACAAACTTTGTTTATCAATAAGTTTTGTAGCATAACTGACTTAAAAATCGTTTCGATTTTAAACAAATGAATGTTTTTTTACGACAATCATAAGTGGTCGTCGCGAGGACGATTCCCCTGACCGTTATTATGTCATCGTGTGCTGTGCATGGTATCAGTAAAGTGCAATAACTGCGAAATATTTGTGGTTTTGGGTGGTGAAATTTGTGAGTTTAATTCTTCGTGTCCTCAATTTTTTTACATGACACATGTTATCTGTTTTGTTATTATTTGCAATTTTCAGTAGTTTGCAAACTTTACTGCTGCATTGTACGAATGAATTTGCTGCCGATCACCTGTCACCGTTTAGGAGAGATGGTCGTTATTCGCGGCCTGATTTGGGATTGAAGAAACGATTGAACTGAGATAAATATGGGATAAAAGTTATGAAGAAAAAGGAATAGTAAGTGAAGGGTGAAAAAAAATGTCAGAGGGACGAAGTCCAAAGTTGAGGTAGCACCGAAATCTTGAAATTGGGCGTGGCATGCGCTGATGTAATTTTACTTGTACTTCACATATTTTGGCAGCCATCTTTTCTTGCTCTGAGCATTGCCATTTATATTCGTTTTTTGATGAATTTCAGTACTAGTGCATCATTTGAGTTTGAAGGTATGAAACATGCACGGAGTTGATTGACTGGGTTTTTTTTTTTCACTGGGCATGACGGTCGAAGAAAAAAAAAAGGTTATTGTGCAATCTGCTTTGGGTGGTCAAAGAGGGTGATGCGGTATTTTGGATAGGGATTTATAAATATTAACTAAGGAGGCGAGCGACCATGTCGGTATCAAGCATGAAGGCGGCTATTTAAGTGGTTTGATGACAGAGGTCGTTGGATGCTCGCAACGGCAGATATATGGAGGAATTGGATTTGGTGCGACGATAGAACGAGTTACTCATACGTGCAGCTCGTGAAGGTTTTTACCTCACTAATATTTTGTAAAGAAATGGCCATTAAAAGCCTGATACGCGGTGAGATGTTTCGCCTTTCAGGTTATGTGAAACGGCGGCTTGCCCTGATAAACAGTTGGCTACAATGCGCTGTGTAAACTGTGATGAACTTTTATGTGAGGCGTGTAGCCAAGCACATCGACGTGTTACAGCCACTTCGGGTCACAATCTCCAGATGGTAAGGTACAGCCACTTTAATTCCAACTGTGCGCTTTAGTTCTTCCCAGTTGCTGTTATGTGTGTGTTGTGAGGAAGTAGCTACAGTCAGGCATTAGAAAGGATTTTTTAACGTTTATAGGTCTCTTAACTTGCGAGCCTTTTTTTAAAAATAAAAGCGTTCACTTCCAGGAAATAAACAGGAAGAACCCACAAAAGTTGTGAACTGAAGACTGACACGCGTGTTGAAATAGGGTTTAGAAGAGAAACGAAGAAACAAAAACGAGAGATCCTGGAAGGACGAAAAAGGGGCGGAACGAATTTCAAAAAAGCGGCGACTTTTTTAAAAACAACCTTTTTTTAAATTCAAATTGCTTTTTAGGATTTTGTCAGGCAGGCAATTTTAATGCCAGAAGGTGTAAATGTACGAAATACGTTCAATAAATATATAACTTTATTCATATCGAATGAAGATATGCACCGAATAACTGTAGTTGAGTGGTTGACTGTGTTCGCTATTTGGCTTAATTGAAATTTAGTGAAATGTGTAAGTTAGCTGCAGCTGAATGAAATATATAGCTTAACTGCAGTTTGTGCTTGATTGTAGTGTGCAGTGGGTACATGAAACTCTTTGTTTTCAGATATCAAGCGTTTGCGCCGATCACGTGCTGTGTGCGAACCACAGCCGCAAGAGGCTGACGGTCTACTGTAGTTGTGGCAGTGTAGGTTGCTGTCTTTAGATATGTGTGGTTGACTACCCGTGAGGGTCTCGTGAGTTTGCGTGGAGGTGGAAGGTACATGTAATTTTTAGTGCACCACAAAGGAGAACGTACGGGTTGAATCATGCAGGTCCTTGTCGAAACGCCAGTATCTAGCTTTACCTGCTCGTACGATGCACTTTTCTACGCAGTAAACCGAAGTTTCACATTTACACATAGATCTGTACTGCAGTCAGATAGCTTCCCAAAAGCTTAGATCGTTGTTGTCTTCTTTGGAAGATACAGGATTTTCTGAAGATGTTTGCAGATGCTATGCAAGGAATGCCTAGCGGCACAAACTCATGAGGGCCCGCTGCATATAAAAACGCCGATTGTGCAACTCGCACCCGCATCACATATCGATGAAGCCAAGATTGTCTCGTCCACCGCTCGTGAAACTGCACATATTGACTGCAGGTGTGTGCTGACACAATTTCTGGTGTGGCGTTTTTTGAAGCTCACAGAAGAGGAAAACAATTTGTGCCTTTCGTATGCTTTTTTCTGCCCCTTTATATGTTCACTGTCATTATATTAAAAATAAGTAAACTTTGGTAGATGCGGAGCGGTGCATATTAACTGGTTTCCAAGTTGCACTGCATCCGTCAGTCGCTGTCGCTGAGTGATGAGAGGAGAGGAGTGTGGAAGAGAGTCACTGGGGTGAGGATAAGCGTTCTCCCCTCACATTAGTAGGCTACTCTTAGGCAGTGAATCAAAAGGATGACCACTGAGCACTCTCTTTGGCAGTACTGTGACCCGTCGTAGAGTGTCGTCGGATCACCTCGGCCCGCGATCCGAAAACGTTGCCTATCTATAGGCAGGCTGCTCCCTTCATACCCCCTTCTTGGAGCCTTGGAGGCATGCGGGAGGCTCCAGCCGGGACCAGTGGGATAACTTTGGGACTGTTACTAAGGTTTGCAGTGAATACTGTAACTTTCTTACGTCACGCTTTTCCGGAATTTTGTAAGCAGGAGTTTTGTCGTTCGTATAGCGTACAGCTGCAAATTGTGCAGAAGATGCAGAACACCAAGTTGTTAACTTGTTTTTGTTACTAGCTACGAGCTGATGTATGCATTTTAGGACACCGGGTCGTGTTGGTTATAATGATTTTTGAATAGCTTGCATGCAGAAGGTGAGAATGGCATAATTGGCCTAGCCGTCTCTTTACATTCTCCCCCACATTCCTTGCTGCTTTCAGTCTTTCGATGATACAGGTGCGCAAGAACTCGTTGGAAGATTGTGTGGGCAATCTAAAAAAAGAAGTTGGCAACCATGTTGTTCAAATTTGCCAGGCGGTAAGTTGAATTGCCTTAAACGCGGTAGAGGTATTGTATTTTATTGTAGAGATCCTGTACATTAAAGCTATCTGATATTGTATAAGTTAAGGAGCAGGAACGTTAGGAAGGTCAGGCGTAAACAATCGAACGTGGAATTTAAGTTATCTTTTAAAGCTTTTTTTGCATCGCTGGGACGATCGGATGACTTTTGTGCGGAGTTTTGCGGATAAAGGCATCTGGTTTTTGGTTCGCAGCCGATAAGGGCATTTTGTTGGGGGTGCGAAAGTGAGCCATGGTTCCTCCCAGCTGTGCAACTGCAAGTTTTTTACACTTCTGCGCTAAAGTTTCTGAAAAATTCAGAGCGGCTTCGTTAATTGATCTGCTGGAAAACATTTCTTCCTGTTCATAAAATATTTGAACTGTACTGTCAAACTTAGCTGCGCCTAGAAAGTTTTCGAAATGCGGCCTAATCGTTTCCGCCAGCTGATTGAAACAGTGGTGCAACCTCGTTTAAGTTACGACGCTCGCGCGAATTGTTTTGTTTTGAAGTTATAAGGTAAGTTAGACTTTTCTGGGCACGAAACAATGTTTAGGTTAATTTGGTAGGGCATCTAAAAGCTGCAGTTTTGGTGAAATTTATGTGCATTAGAAGGAATGCGCTCACCATAGTAGTAAAGAACAGTACTGGTTTGCATATAATTGCCCATGTTTTTTGGTTACATCGTCGCACATATGCTTGTTCTAGAGGAGTCCCGTAGGACTAACTGACTCTTCGTTCATCCAACCCAACGAAGGCTTTATCTGCATAATTCATAATTCCTCGATGCATCGCGTCGTCCACTAGTCCTCTTCTTTTATTCTTGTCTTCCACAATTAAAGCGTCTTGCATCTGTTTCGGAACCATTTGCACGCGAGCCTTACTACTCACATTAGCACACTTTAGTGCAGGACTATGTAACGTTTCGCAAGTGGTGTACTTGAACTCATGTAAGGATGCTGACTCAGTGAAATTGCATGCCATGCGAATAGAATGCTTATGGCTGCAAATCCGCGTAATGGATGCACAAAGGGAATGAAACAGGTCTTGTTAAATAGGTAGTGTGGAGAGCGACGTGGTGAGTATTAAACCGTTCAAGCGGTGTCTATCTACTTGACAACCCTGTTAATCGGTTTTAACAGAAATGCTCGTGTTTTTTATCACATGCTTTTATTTGCGATTGCGGGCGTTGAGTTCTTGAGGAGCGTTAGTAGAGACAAGTTGGCATTAAAATGGAAAACAAAACAATCGTTATGATACCTTCTGATACATCGCTAATATCTGCTATCTTGTTGAACACATTAGGCGGAGGATGAATGCATTTGTCCCATTTTGAATTTGAAAATTTACCGAACCAAAGGGTTACTATCTAAATGAAGTGTTCTTCCGGAATCCCAGATCATTTTGCGCGAACTTCGAATTAAGCGATGAACTAGAGCAGCCGAAGATGACGTTAATTCGATGGTTTGAGTATAATAATTCGTAAGGAAAAAAGATATCACGTAGGCTCGAATTCAATCAGCTTTTATGAAAATGAGTTCGCATAAACCCCTTGAAGCTGTCTTGAACTCAGTCTGTTTCTCACTGGTTCTCGCGCCTTCATGCTAAAATGATGCGGTCTGTGGGATATGAACTGGAGGATAATACCATGTTTTAGGGGAACTACGGTAGGCTGTAGGCGCAGCTTTGCGTTTCTGTCTCTTAATTTCATTACTTTTTTTTAAGAGAATATTTAGGTGATGCGGCGAGGTAATGATTTGCTTCGTTCGTTAGATACGGTAAAGCACTACAAGGCAATGGAGTACGATAAGTTACGCGGCGAACTAATATGGCAGAAGATGCGCTTTGAAAGGGTTAGTGTTTAGTTGCACATACTGCTTTTTGTTGCTTTGACCAGTATACGACGTGTTCCTTTCCATTAGAAAAGGCCGGTTTGAAAAAATCAGAAGTGAAATTTTTGATGAAACGTAAGATTTTTTTTCTTTAGTACGTTTTTGAATGATGTCATCTTTAATGTGGTCAGTTGAATGAACAGCATTCTTGTGTTACGGGAAAGTGGGGCGTTGCACGTACATCACGTACGCTCGTGCATACTGTCGTAGTTTTCAATTTTTGGCAAGAGAACTTTCCGTTCTTCCAGATTAACTCTTGGCGATGAGCTTACTTTGGCTGTTTGACTGCAGCTGTGCGCTAGATATCGTGATTGTGGCCTGAGCATTCATATAAAAACAAATAAACGCCTTTGGCGTTGTTCTGTTATCAGCCAAGTAAGTAAAAAGTGGCACTGCATGGAGCATAGCGCGGCCAGGTTCGAAGACGTGGTCACATAATCGATGGTTGCATGGCGAAGCTTATCGCTTTCTTGGGTTCATGCAAACTTTTCGCTTTTTCTGTTTTTGTGTCAGACAGCTGTGGTTTGATCTTGTCAACTCCATTTGAAATGTGGGAGTGACAGGGGGAAGATGGGGTGCGAGGGTTTACCCAAGGTTCGGATGAACTGTTTGTTCAAATTGCTTCTAGTGATATTCCCGAGAGCCATTGCACTAGCATTAGTGTTGGAATGTTTGAAAGTATGTAAGTCAAAGAATCATTTTAATTTGCTTTGCTCTCTTTAACATTTTTATTATCGCCATTTAGAAGATGTAAGTTGATTGTAGGGCAGTCTGAACGGTCTTCAGCGACCTCCGCAGGTGCAGTTCAAGCCTAATACCGATTACGTGCTCAGCGTTCTGCACCAGTGGGGCCGTGTACTCGCAGATCTCCAGGAAGCTGGTACCCTGAAACCGGTATCTTTCCTTTTCTCTTGAGATGCACTAAACTTTTTCAGGAGGTAGCGTTTCTCATTATGACAAATTTTCGGAAGTCAGCTGGAACACTCAGAGATATTACTATGAAGTCCGGGGATTACTAATGGGTATTTTAGGTTGAAGTGGCTCCAACCCCGCCAACATCGAATTTGCTTGATGTGCCAATGTTCGACGTAAACAGGAACGGAGTGCGGGCACCATGTCAGTATAGTGTAGTCCCCTCGACATCAATGGCGCAATCGCGGCCGATGGCACCACCGATGCCGGGAGCGATGCGTCCTGGAACACCATCTGCGCCTCGCTATGCGATGCCCGTTCGCATCACCCCCGAGCAGATGCTCATTATTCAACGACAACAACAGATGAGGGCAGCACAGGAAGTGCGTTCTCTACTTTATTTTCATGTTTTTCATCATACATGGGCATTCAGCCCTTTCTCCACTTCCCCGACTCACTGTGCTCTTCCTTTTTACCTCTCATTTGAAGGAAGGAAGGGAAGAAATGAGAAAGGTCAATGGTGTCAAGGCTTCGCAGAAGAGGGGGAAGGGAGGGGGCAGTGAGGGGCCAACCTTGGGCTCAGAAGTTCGTCGAATCTGAACTACGCCCAACACGGTAAAATGTTTGTATTTACGTATTCGTTCATTCAAATTTGAATGCTTTTTTTTTAAAACAGTTGGACAGCCTTTACCTTCGTTGTTTTGAATTTTCAGGTGTTGTTGGAAATATATTCCTCGACGGCATCCACATATTGAAAAGAAATCCAAATTAGTTCGAGAAATGCCTAAGGATACAGTCCTAATGCGCATGGTTGTTTCTGTAATAGACGATTTATGCATTTTCACTATTAAGAGGAGACAACTCTTGCGGTCGAATACTCTTTCGCTATCGTGTATGTATTCTTGATAATGAAAGCAGTTGGAGTGAAGGCGGGGATGTTTTGTAGATTACGGTCTGGACGATGTGGAACGGTGAAAAACGAGCATTTTTGTTGTTGTTTTAAGAGAGGTTAGGAATCGAAGTAATGATTATCTATGCCCTTGAACTTCAGGAGCATCCTGGAACGTAGTGCTGCCTGCCAAAGCGAGTTAGTGTTGAAACTGTCCTGCCTTCGAATACATTTTTCACCTCCTCCCCGCA
>JPKZ01001919.1:130690-146952 GCA_000803305.1 Toxocara canis
CCCCCCCCCCCCCCATTTCCCTCATCTTACGGATATTTTGGAAAAGAAAACCCAGCCGATCTTTCTCAGCATATTGCGGTGCACAAATAGCTTTCATACTAAAAACGTCTCCCGGTCGGGATTGGGAAAATAACGCCTTTCACATAACCACTAACTTGAATAACCCTCCCCTCCCCCCTCCCCCTACATCTCTTCAAGGAAGCTGTAAATTTCGTCTGTAGAGTTTGGTTCGAGATAAAGTTATAGTTATTAATGCTGATGTCTGTGGGACGTCTTATGATCATTTCCGCTGAGGGTTACAGTATTAAGCAGAACAAAAAATCGTCTGGTCCCGGTAGCAGTTCAGCATTTACTGCTTGGGGAGCCGAAATATAGGCACATGAATTTTTGATATTTTTGACTTTAATACCAGCCATTAAAAGTCAGTAAAAGTGGCGCGTGTTGTAGTTGCAATGTGAGCGCATAGTATTACAGGCTATAGATTACTAATTTTCGTTACTTCTTCAACTAGGTGGCACAGCTAAATATCCAAAAGAAATTGCAGCCTTACATTCCATGCCGGCCCAGTTGCACTATGGGACGCCTCAGCGATAAAGAAAGCAACCAGTTGCCTCCTTGATGGGACGATTTTGCCAAGGGTGCCTTCATCAAACGCGAATGCTTTAATAAATAATTGTATTTTACAATGCAAAATGCATGAATGCGCAGTGGATGTCCGGTGACGGGTGTTCCGTACTCGATGTAAGGGTCTCATGGACCTGTTCACCATGGCGCAAATTTCTTGTGGCCGCTGTTCCATAACGAAAGCGTCTCATGTGCGATCTTCGGTAGCACATCTTCAGTGAGCAAAATTCCGTGGCGGGTGCCATGTGATCGGTTTTTAACAGAAGTGCCCCACTGACGGTTTTCCGAAACGTAAATGTCCAGTGGTCCGTGTCCAAATGGCATGGCTGAAGTGTCCGAGTGTCCCCTTACTAGCAAAAATATCTCATGAGAAGCGTTGTGTGGCCGAAGTGACTTATTGTTGCGGTGACAAAAGTGGTGCAGTGTCGTGTGTTTATAGATGGCAATGAGACAACCGCAGGCGCAGCCTTCTGCACAATCGGTGAATAACACTCCACCAACAAATGACCCACGGTACGCAGCGGCGTTGAGACAACAGATGCGAGCACCGAGTATGCATCCAAATGTTGCCTACCGTTTCCCTCCGGCTCCCTACTGTTATCGGGGTGCGGCGGGTAAGTGATTTTCGTTTTTGTTTGCATCTATTATTTCTATTTGTTTTTTTAATACCTTACTTAGTCTCACCCTGATTGGTGGGTTGTATTTGGCAGTTGAATGCAATTTTTTTTGTTCGCAGCGTTCGCAGCTTCTCTACTTTGGAGTTCTCTGCAACACCTGAGATTTCCAGTGGTCTTTTTTCTTCAGTCATCACAAAAGCTTTATTGGTAGCCGTCGAAAGAATTGTGGTGCATTGTTATAGGAATACGTCTTTCGTTATTGTTATGCTCCTTTTTTTAGGCGGAACGTAATTCATTTCTCATACATTGAAATCTAACACGTCATTTTCATGGGCCGAGCCGTTCTGGAATGATAACCATTTGAAGTTTGTCTGTTTAGTCAAAATCATGCGCGTGACAGCGTTGTTTTTCTGTATTTTCTTGGTGTCTTCGAAAAATCGGTAGACTGTAATCAATAGCTTAATATCTGCAGCACATAATTCTTCGTTCGATCCAAGATTCGCGGCCGGCCAGCAGTATATGTTGCCAAATGCACCACCACCCGTGTCGTACCCAGCGCCACAAATGGCTCCACCCAACATCCCCTTGTCATCGATATCGTCGCCCATCCCGGCCACCAATCTCATGGAGGCGCTCGCTAGTTCGTTTACTGCTTTTAAGTGATAAATGAGTATGATGTAAATGGTGAGAAAACATGCAGTGAAATATGAACTGTGATTTGGTTACGCGCAGTGAAGGCTGTGTTCTCGTTTTGAATCCCGGTCCCATGTTATATGAGGTCCTGTGTGTTCTTGGATTACAGAGGTTCATTTTCAACAGTCATATCGGTTGAACCGTATTGTAATGTCAAGTCGCACATTAAGGAAACATTTGGCTGAGTGGCCATAATATATTCGCTTCACTGCGCCAGTTGTTGTTGTTCACATTTTGATTACCAGTCGCTTTATATGATATATTTTGAATCAGACCATGGGAGCGACAAAATTTGTTCGCTGATATTAGAAGTCTTCGGAGTAGGGCTCCGTGGAAGGAGAGGGGTCTTTTCATTCTTGCAAAGTGGCATTTCTAATGTGGAAATCTATAGTCTTCCGGAGCCTTTTTAGATTTTTTTAAAAATAATAAAGCAGTGAATATGTTGAAAGTAGGGTGTTTCCTGCCGCTCTCAGGATGGAGTCGTTTTCCCCACGAAGAGTGATTTTTTTTGCCTTGCTCACGGCTTAGGGGGAGGAGCAGTGTTTTTTCCTTCGGATAGAGAGAATGGAGTTGTTTGTCGTGCCAACCGGCCAAGTGTAAGTCATCATCTACAAAAATACGGCTTCATAGTTTTGCAGCCTGACTCCGGGAATGCTCGTTTATGCTTGCAACGTATCTTTCTAACTTCTCACTTCATCTCGCACTTTTTTTAGTTGAGAGAGGGCTTCTAAAATCAGACGTGAATCTAGGTCGTGTTACAACTAATCCCCTTTTCGTGTTTTGTAACCGAAACCACGAGAATTGCACCATTTCAGCTTTCCAAGATGGAGGGTTGTTTTGAGAGAAGGGAAAGGGAGAACTGAAGTAGGACTTTTGCGAAATAGCGGCAGGAAGGGGAGGGGCGCGACGCTCAAAGCTGGAGGCTTGGGAATTTAGGGTAATTTTGTATGCAGTGACGTATCCAAGGGGGAGGGGATGGGGGATAGGGAAGAGGGGAGGGATGAGTATATAAAAATGCACATTTCCAGTGGAGGAGCTGATTTTGAGGCAAAAATATCTCATGAGAAGCGTTTTGATATTTTTGACTTTAATACCAGCCATTAAAAGTCAGTAAAAGTGGCGCGTGTTGTAGTTGCAATGTGAGCGCATAGTATTACAGGCTATAGATTACTAATTTTCGTTACTTCTTCAACTAGGTGGCACAGCTAAATATTCAAAAGAAATTGCAGCCTTACATTCCATGCCGGCCCAGTTGCACTATGGGACGCCTCAGCGATAAAGAAAGCAACCAGTTGCCTCCTTGATGGGACGATTTTGCCAAGGGTGCCTTCATCAAACGCGAATGCTTTAATAAATAATTGTATTTTACAATGCAAAATGCATGAATGCGCAGTGGATGTCCGGTGACGGGTGTTCCGTACTCGATGTAAGGGTCTCATGGACCTGTTCACCATGGCGCAAATTTCTTGTGGCCGCTGTTCCATAACGAAAGCGTCTCATGTGCGATCTTCGGTAGCACATCTTCAGTGAGCAAAATTCCGTGGCGGGTGCCATGTGATCGGTTTTTAACAGAAGTGCCCCACTGACGGTTTTCCGAAACGTAAATGTCCAGTGGTCCGTGTCCAAATGGCATGGCTGAAGTGTCCGAGTGTCCCCTTACTAGCAAAAATATCTCATGAGAAGCGTTGTGTGGCCGAAGTGACTTATTGTTGCGGTGACAAAAGTGGTGCAGTGTCGTGTGTTTATAGATGGCAATGAGACAACCGCAGGCGCAGCCTTCTGCACAATCGGTGAATAACACTCCACCAACAAATGACCCACGGTACGCAGCGGCGTTGAGACAACAGATGCGAGCACCGAGTATGCATCCAAATGTTGCCTACCGTTTCCCTCCGGCTCCCTACTGTTATCGGGGTGCGGCGGGTAAGTGATTTTCGTTTTTGTTTGCATCTATTATTTCTATTTGTTTTTTTAATACCTTACTTAGTCTCACCCTGATTGGTGGGTTGTATTTGGCAGTTGAATGCAATTTTTTTTGTTCGCAGCGTTCGCAGCTTCTCTACTTTGGAGTTCTCTGCAACACCTGAGATTTCCAGTGGTCTTTTTTCTTCAGTCATCACAAAAGCTTTATTGGTAGCCGTCGAAAGAATTGTGGTGCATTGTTATAGGAATACGTCTTTCGTTATTGTTATGCTCCTTTTTTTAGGCGGAACGTAATTCATTTCTCATACATTGAAATCTAACACGTCATTTTCATGGGCCGAGCCGTTCTGGAATGATAACCATTTGAAGTTTGTCTGTTTAGTCAAAATCGTGCGCGTGACAGCGTTGTTTTTCTGTATTTTCTTGGTGTCTTCGAAAAATCGGTAGACTGTAATCAATAGCTTAATATCTGCAGCACATAATTCTTCGTTCGATCCAAGATTCGCGGCCGGCCAGCAGTATATGTTGCCAAATGCACCACCACCCGTGTCGTACCCAGCGCCACAAATGGCTCCACCCAACATCCCCTTGTCATCGATATCGTCGCCCATCCCGGCCACCAATCTCATGGAGGCGCTCGCTAGTTCGTTTACTGCTTTTAAGTGATAAATGAGTATGATGTAAATGGTGAGAAAACATGCAGTGAAATATGAACTGTGATTTGGTTACGCGCAGTGAAGGTTGTGTTCTCGTTTTGAATCGCGGTCCCAAGTTATATGAGGTCCTGTGTGTTCTTGGATTACAGAGGTTCATTTTCAACAGTCATATCGGTTGAACCGTATTGTAATGTCAAGTCGCACATTAAGGAAACATTTGGCTGAGTGGCCATAATATATTCGCTTCACTGCGCCAGTTGTTGTTGTTCACATTTTGATTACCAGTCGCTTTATATGATATATTTTGAATCAGACCATGGGAGCGACAAAATTTGTTCGCTGATATTAGAAGTCTTCGGAGTAGGGCTCCGTGGAAGGAGAGGGGTCTTTTCATTCTTGCAAAGTGGCATTTCTAATGTGGAAATCTATAGTCTTCCGGAGCCTTTTTAGATTTTTTTAAAAATAATAAAGCAGTGAATATGTTGAAAGTAGGGTGTTTCCTGCCGCTCTCAGGATGGAGTCGTTTTCCCCACGAAGAGTGATTTTTTTTGCCTTGCTCACGGCTTAGGGGGAGGAGCAGTGTTTTTTCCTTCGGATAGAGAGAATGGAGTTGTTTGTCGTGCCAACCGGCCAAGTGTAAGTCATCATCTACAAAAATACGGCTTCATAGTTTTGCAGCCTGATTCCGGGAATGCTCGTTTATGCTTGCAACGTATCTTTCTAACTTCTCACTTCATCTCGCACTTTTTTTAGTTGAGAGAGGGCTTCTAAAATCAGACGTGAATCTAGGTCGTGTTACAACTAATCCCCTTTTCGTGTTTTGTAACCGAAACCACGAGAATTGCACCATTTCAGCTTTCCAAGATGGAGGGTTGTTTTGAGAGAAGGGAAAGGGAGAACTGAAGCAGGACTTTTGCGAAATGGCGGCAGGAAGGGGAGGGGCGCGACGCTCAAAGCTGGAGGCTTGGGAATTTAGGGTAATTTTGTATGCAGTGACGTATCCAAGGGGGAGGGGATGGGGGATAGGGAAGAGGGGAGGGATGAGTATATAAAAATGCACATTTCCAGTGGAGGAGCTGATTTTGAGAGTCTTGAAAGTTGATTCGAGGGTTTATTCCATTTTTAGTCGGTAATGGTAAATAATTTTTTAGAAAATTGATTCAAATGTCCTAATGGATGTTGGATGCATGGATAAGTTTACTATTTATTTCAGCTAATCAGCCGTTCTCAACTTGTGTCACTTCGAATAGCAGTGGTGTCGTGCAGCCTAACGAACCGGCAGTAGCGACGCGAGAAATGCCACCGAATATTGCGCATGGCGCTGCTCCTGACGAAGAACGCAAGAAGATTATTAGCCAGGAAATGGAAGAAGCGAGGTATTCTTCATTGCATTCTTGATTTTTATTTTGTCCAAGTAGTTATTTTCTTGTGTTTATAAAACTTTGCGTTTTTTTTTTTTTGCGCGGTCTCTTTCGAATTTCCTACTCTAATTTATGGTACTTATTCGCCTTGAGCCTCCAAGAGCTGATTCAGGGGCGAGAAATTAGGTTATTTCGAGTCTCACAAAAGACGAGTGTTCTTGTTGAGTTTAATCAACATTTTCAGTTTTTTTTTTTTCAAATTTAGTGACGCCTAAACTGTTAAGACGTATTATAATGACTGGTGTGCTGCTGAAAGCTGGCATTTCAGGAAAATGCAGTTCATGAGATGCCTTGTCAAGTTCTTCCTAAATTGCAGTCATGAGAGGGACTGAGCGTTATTCCTATGTGTGGTAAAAAGATAATCCTGTAGTGAATTTTATGGCAGTTTAATATTATGGAGGAGTGGATTACTCTAGTTTTGCATTTACAAAAGGAGAAGAAGGGAGGCGGCACAGTTGGGTGAGCGAATAAGCCAAACGGAAACGCCGACCAGCTCTGCTGACTGCTCCGCACGCAGTGGAAGTGCGCAACCGTCGGAGATTACATCCACCACGCAGGGATCTTCCGTTGATCAGTCATCGTCGCAAGTCACCTCTTCGACCAGGTGCGTCTAATATGGCCGATAGAAATATCCTCGCCTTATTCTCCCTTCTATCTGTGCCATCCATCGTCGTTTTTGACGTCTGGGTTGTGAGCTAGGGGTGCAAATATTTGCGTACAGAAATACGTCTGGCTGAACGGGTGTTCAACTGATCGACTTTTTGTGTGTAATGTTGGTAATAGTGAGGTTAATGGAACGTTTTCTTTAGTGCTAGATACGCTAGAGATTGTAGCATAGCAGATTACTAAAATGACAGTGTCGGATTCGAGGGACGGCTTCTCTGCAGGGCAGCTACCGTTTTTAATTTTGACCGTATTCAAAATGCTTTTCACTGTTGCAGTAACAGTTCACCACCGCCCAAAGATCCTGCTCCTCTGAGATCTCTAAAGGTGACGATAAGGCGTTGCAGTACAGGTGGAGCAACCACTTCACTCGTCAACGACCCAGAGCATGTCGCGTCGACAACAGGTGAGCTGGTTTTCATAGTTATTGTTCACCGCAGTACTAGTTGTTGCGACTGTAGACAGAAGATGCATGTGTGTCTTCGGGCTGTTGCGACTCTCTTACTTGGTTTGTTGTGGCAAACAAAGACTCGATGGGTTCGTTCAAACAGAACTACCTTGATATAAAGTAAAACCAACCTGGAACCCGCCGAAAAGGTTCAGAACCGTCCTGCAGTCCAACTTTATAGATCCAGATTGCGGATATTAGAAGGTGGGGATGTTTGAAGATGTTTGAACCTCGCAGACCGCAGCAGCGCATTCGTTTGTGGTCTTAGTAATTCTAACCAGGAAGGATCAGAGAATCAGAGACATTAGAAACGCTTCTTATGGTGAGAACTAGACAAACCTCGTTTACTCAAGTCTCGTTTGATGTAAAAAATTTTTTCGTTGAATTAAACATATTTTTTTCAAAATTTCCCTACAGCATCGAATATATGACTACATTAACGGCATATAAGTACGAATAATTGAAGTTTGTAGAGGTGGACTGGCCGATTGCGAACACTATTTAAATTGTAATAACTGCCGTGAATTGTCGAATTTGGTGATCTCCTTTCCATCAGTGCAGTCCGCTCAATTTCAGCTCAGTTTTCTAAAAATGAGAATTCGCAAAAGCTTTCATTAAAATTCAGTCTCAGATTCGGCCTACCTTCACATTCACCCGCTTCTCATTTTGAAGAGATATGATCAGGACCCTACCCTTTTGAAGATGCCACTTATCAGTCTTTTTCGCTAATATTAAGTTTTTCTTTGGCGAACTGGAGTGCTGCGATTGTCGGATTTTCATTTCGAGAGTCTGCGATAGATCACTTTCCAGAAGTCTGTTTAAGTTTCGAATACGAATGGTGAGAACGCGGATGAATCGAAATGGGATGACTACTGTTACGTGTGTCAACAGGGATGTGATGAGAAGACGGGTTCGCTGGGCTGTTGCGCTAGGTGCCCTCACGTTTATCACAATTATTGCCATGTCCCGCCAATCAAACAACCCATGGAATCGCTTCCGTAAGCTTTATTTTCATCCATGTACACCTCCTCCCGTTCCAAAAATTAAGTGACCATGTTTGTGCGCGGTCGGTACTAGGCAGTGAAAAAATGTTCTGAGATTGTGTAATACGACATTAATGTTCGCTGTTTTTGCGTGCTGCCTTATCTTCTGGAACTCTTCCTGGAGTTGCTCGCAGGAATTCTCAATCTTTTAGTCGGAATCCGTGTGAGAGATAACTCAGGGGCTGTGCTTGACGTTTTTAGCCTCTTAGTGGCTGTTATTGTTGAACGAATTGCGCTGAGAAAAGGCATAAGTAGTGCATGCAGTGCTATAGCGAATTATATGCCGTTAGATTTTTGAACTTGGTTGGTTCTTTCTGCATGTTTTTGGCTATATAGAGTGGGCCGTAAATCTCTGACCTTCATCAAATTATTCTAACACAGTACGTCGTAGTGAGCACGTTATCGTACATGCTAAGAATATCTCATTCCCTCATAAATACTTCCATTTCTCCCTCCGAATATGCAGTCCTTCCAAAAGGAACCCTTTAGGCCTGCGTCATATGATCAGGACCGTATGGTACGCTGAACGGATTTTGAAGAGCGGGAGACTTTTTGAAGTTGATACGTCTTAACATCTTGTATGCGCACTGTGCATGTCTCGCACCCTTCTGCTAATGGTTTGATGGGGCGCCTTTTTCCGTTTTCCATCGCAAATGGCGTTTGCAGGGCTGTTTGCCTCCTCCATGGAATAAAGGTAATAGAGAACGCATTCATTAAATCTCGACAAATAGGGTCATCATAAGTGATGAGTAATTAGAACACGTGTTAGAGGTAGTGTTATGTCCTCGGCACTACGACCTGGTGACGTAACATCAGATTCGCGAAATAGAATGTCGCAGATTTATTCCTGACATCATTTCCTTGTACAAACTTTTGGTGTCTAAATTCACGATAACATGCACGTATCTCTTTGTATAGGCGAAGTTCGTATAATAACAGCATCATATCTAGATTATGCGTTCACTCGCCGTTTCATGGTAGCAGTGCTTAAAGTGATGTTTTGCTTTGAGCGTGAATATTCTCATAAAATACGATTTTGCAGTGACGAGTGGGCGTGTTCATTATGTATGCCAGCAGAACCGTTGCACGAAGATAGTGGAGTGATGGGTTCTCGAGAACGATTGGTAGCCTGTTTGGTTTTTTTGGCACTATCTGTTAATGTAGTCCATCCATCAGGACGGTTGTTTTATTTCATTTGTGGTCAAACTGAGCGTTGTAGAGTAGCTCCTTTCCGGCTATATTTAAGAGTTAGAACTTTAGCCGTTATGAAGTTGGTATCGTTTTCCCTTTTCCAGTCTCAATTCAAATATCCGTTCATGAGCGGCTGTAACATGATAGGTTGCTTGCTGTCAGTGACTCTTCTGCGGAAAATCAACAGGCTCTGCGGTGACTTTTTCGAAGTGGTTTTCTTCAGCACCAGCTTAGAGGTATTTTATATTTTAGTTGTTCGACTGGAGGTGATTCTTTCTTCAGAAATAACCGTTTTCACACTTGAGCGACATTCGTTCCATTTGGTGATGTGCAAGGTGAGCGCAGAAATTGAAAAGATCGATTTTGGTGTCTGTTAAATTCGTTTCGCAAGAAACGGCGGCAGTATTGTCTTTTCTAATACAGATAATTTCGTGCTAACCCTCTCTCCACATTTCTTCGCTTTAGTTTGTTGGTTTGCATTTTTTCATGTATACTGATCAGACTCAACACTAACCATTTGCAGCTGTGTTCGAAGGTGCTGTTGAGGTGCTATGAGCATTTCCTGCAGGCCGAACCGTTCAGTCATCCCGTCCCGAAGACAGTGCCTAACTACTACGTCATCATCAAACATCCAATGGATTTTGGCACCATTGCGCGTCGTCTCAGGGAAAGAGCAAAAGATGCTTTCGTGAGCGTCCTTCAGTTCATTCAGTGTATGAATTTGGTTTTCGAAAACTGCTCGACATTTAACCCGGTTGGTCTTTTTCTGGTTCTGCTTCTTAGGCATGTGATGTTGGTATTTTGGAGAAGGAATCAGTCTGCGAACGGAAACTTTACGAATATTTAGCAAAAGATAATGTTTGTTCTCAGGGTTTAAATGCTAAATTCTCTTTAGCGATGTGGCTACATGGGTTCGTAGATTTCATGTCTTTTCTTCCTATTGGTTGGCCAGGTGAGAACTAGACAAACCTCGTTTACTCAAGTCTCGTTTGATGTAAAAAATTTTTTCGTTGAATTTAACATATTTTTTTCAAAATTTCCCTACAGCATCGAGTATATGACTACATTAACGGCATATAAGTACGAATAATTGAAGTTTGTAGAGGTGGACTGGCCGATTGCGAACACTATTTAAATTGTGATAACTGCCGTGAATTGTCGAATTTGGTGATCTCCTTTCCATCAGTGCAGTCCGCTCAATTTCAGCTCAGTTTTCTAAAAATGAGAATTCGCAAAAGCTTTCATTAAAATTCAGTCTCAGATTCGGCCTACCTTCACATTCACCCGCTTCTCATTTTGAAGAGATATGATCAGGACCCTACCCTTTTGAAGATGCCACTTATCAGTCTTTTTCGCTAATATTAAGTTTTTCTTTGGCGAACTGGAGTGCTGCGATTGTCGGATTTTCATTTCGAGAGTCTGCGATAGATCACTTTCCAGAAGTCTGTTTAAGTTTCGAATACGAATGGTGAGAACGCGGATGAATCGAAATGGGATGACTACTGTTACGTGTGTCAACAGGGATGTGATGAGAAGACGGGTTCGCTGGGCTGTTGCGCTAGGTGCCCTCACGTTTATCACAATTATTGCCATGTCCCGCCAATCAAACAACCCATGGAATCGCTTCCGTAAGCTTTATTTTCATCCATGTACACCTCCTCCCGTTCCAAAAATTAAGTGACCATGTTTGTGCGCGGTCGGTACTAGGCAGTGAAAAAATGTTCTGAGATTGTGTAATACGACATTAATGTTCGCTGTTTTTGCGTGCTGCCTTATCTTCTGGAACTCTTCCTGGAGTTGCTCGCAGGAATTCTCAATCTTTTAGTCGGAATCCGTGTGAGAGATAACTCAGGGGCTGTGCTTGACGTTTTTAGCCTCTTAGTGGCTGTTATTGTTGAACGAATTGCGCTGAGAAAAGGCATAAGTAGTGCATGCAGTGTTGTAGAGGTGGACTGGCCGATTGCGAACACTATTTAAATTGTAATAACTGCCGTGAATTGTCGAATTTGGTGATCTCCTTTCCATCAGTGCAGTCCGCTCAATTTCAGCTCAGTTTTCTAAAAATGAGAATTCGCAAAAGCTTTCATTAAAATTCAGTCTCAGATTCGGCCTACCTTCACATTCACCCGCTTCTCATTTTGAAGAGATATGATCAGGACCCTACCCTTTTGAAGATGCCACTTATCAGTCTTTTTCGCTAATATTAAGTTTTTCTTTGGCGAACTGGAGTGCTGCGATTGTCGGATTTTCATTTCGAGAGTCTGCGATAGATCACTTTCCAGAAGTCTGTTTAAGTTTCGAATACGAATGGTGAGAACGCGGATGAATCGAAATGGGATGACTACTGTTACGTGTGTCAACAGGGATGTGATGAGAAGACGGGTTCGCTGGGCTGTTGCGCTAGGTGCCCTCACGTTTATCACAATTATTGCCATGTCCCGCCAATCAAACAACCCATGGAATCGCTTCCGTAAGCTTTATTTTCATCCATGTACACCTCCTCCCGTTCCAAAAATTAAGTGACCATGTTTGTGCGCGGTCGGTACTAGGCAGTGAAAAAATGTTCTGAGATTGTGTAATACGACATTAATGTTCGCTGTTTTTGCGTGCTGCCTTATCTTCTGGAACTCTTCCTGGAGTTGCTCGCAGGAATTCTCAATCTTTTAGTCGGAATCCGTGTGAGAGATAACTCAGGGGCTGTGCTTGACGTTTTTAGCCTCTTAGTGGCTGTTATTGTTGAACGAATTGCGCTGAGAAAAGGCATAAGTAGTGCATGCAGTGCTATAGCGAATTATATGCCGTTAGATTTTTGAACTTGGTTGGTTCTTTCTGCATGTTTTTGGCTATATAGAGTGGGCCGTAAATCTCTGACCTTCATCAAATTATTCTAACACAGTACGTCGTAGTGAGCACGTTATCGTACATGCTAAGAATATCTCATTCCCTCATAAATACTTCCATTTCTCCCTCCGAATATGCAGTCCTTCCAAAAGGAACCCTTTAGGCCTGCGTCATATGATCAGGACCGTATGGTACGCTGAACGGATTTTGAAGAGCGGGAGACTTTTTGAAGTTGATACGTCTTAACATCTTGTATGCGCACTGTGCATGTCTCGCACCCTTCTGCTAATGGTTTGATGGGGCGCCTTTTTCCGTTTTCCATCGCAAATGGCGTTTGCAGGGCTGTTTGCCTCCTCCATGGAATAAAGGTAATAGAGAACGCATTCATTAAATCTCGACAAATAGGGTCATCATAAGTGATGAGTAATTAGAACACGTGTTAGAGGTAGTGTTATGTCCTCGGCACTACGACCTGGTGACGTAACATCAGATTCGCGAAATAGAATGTCGCAGATTTATTCCTGACATCATTTCCTTGTACAAACTTTTGGTGTCTAAATTCACGATAACATGCACGTATCTCTTTGTATAGGCGAAGTTCGTATAATAACAGCATCATATCTAGATTATGCGTTCACTCGCCGTTTCATGGTAGCAGTGCTTAAAGTGATGTTTTGCTTTGAGCGTGAATATTCTCATAAAATACGATTTTGCAGTGACGAGTGGGCGTGTTCATTATGTATGCCAGCAGAACCGTTGCACGAAGATAGTGGAGTGATGGGTTCTCGAGAACGATTGGTAGCCTGTTTGGTTTTTTTGGCACTATCTGTTAATGTAGTCCATCCATCAGGACGGTTGTTTTATTTCATTTGTGGTCAAACTGAGCGTTGTAGAGTAGCTCCTTTCCGGCTATATTTAAGAGTTAGAACTTTAGCCGTTATGAAGTTGGTATCGTTTTCCCTTTTCCAGTCTCAATTCAAATATCCGTTCATGAGCGGCTGTAACATGATAGGTTGCTTGCTGTCAGTGACTCTTCTGCGGAAAATCAACAGGCTCTGCGGTGACTTTTTCGAAGTGGTTTTCTTCAGCACCAGCTTAGAGGTATTTTATATTTTAGTTGTTCGACTGGAGGTGATTCTTTCTTCAGAAATAACCGTTTTCACACTTGAGCGACATTCGTTCCATTTGGTGATGTGCAAGGTGAGCGCAGAAATTGAAAAGATCGATTTTGGTGTCTGTTAAATTCGTTTCGCAAGAAACGGCGGCAGTATTGTCTTTTCTAATACAGATAATTTCGTGCTAACCCTCTCTCCACATTTCTTCGCTTTAGTTTGTTGGTTTGCATTTTTTCATGTATACTGATCAGACTCAACACTAACCATTTGCAGCTGTGTTCGAAGGTGCTGTTGAGGTGCTATGAGCATTTCCTGCAGGCCGAACCGTTCAGTCATCCCGTCCCGAAGACAGTGCCTAACTACTACGTCATCATCAAACATCCAATGGATTTTGGCACCATTGCGCGTCGTCTCAGGGAAAGAGCAAAAGATGCTTTCGTGAGCGTCCTTCAGTTCATTCAGTGTATGAATTTGGTTTTCGAAAACTGCTCGACATTTAACCCGGTTGGTCTTTTTCTGGTTCTGCTTCTTAGGCATGTGATGTTGGTATTTTGGAGAAGGAATCAGTCTGCGAACGGAAACTTTACGAATATTTAGCAAAAGATAATGTTTGTTCTCAGGGTTTAAATGCTAAATTCTCTTTAGCGATGTGGCTACATGGGTTCGTAGATTTCATGTCTTTTCTTCCTATTGGTTGGCCATATAATAATGTCAGGAAATTGTTTTTTAATTTTTCAATTTTTTTGCATTTTTTTCGCTATTAATTTGGCACACAAAAAGTATATTTCCGCTTCTGACTCCTTTCTGATGGGATTCAGGTTTCTTTTTCAAGGCCTTTTTGAAGCAGAGGTTGAAATATAGAGTGACCAGGATATTCGGCTGTATTTTTTCGTATAGAGTGATCGCGAAATTAACGATACGTCAGTTAATGCCGAAATGTGAAGCGCAGCTTCAGGCATCATGCATCCCGCCATTCGTGCATGCAAGAGAGTAGCAGAGGCCTTAGTTCATTACACATCTCGTGTTTGACTTTGCTGATTTCTGTCAGCAATCTTATTGATGCGCAGAGAGCCTCAAAAACGAGATTCGTTACCGTCCTAAGATTGGTGCTGAACATATGTAGGTAGTTTTAAGTGACACATTTTCAGCCGGATGACGAAGTGGCTCAGGCGGGCAGAAGTGTTTATAACCTTTATAGCAAAGCGGTGAAAGAGTTCCTTCCGTGCATGAAAGGTTTTGTTTGGTTGTACATCAACAAATACTCGGAAGGACGCAACAACATGATCGTACAGAAAGATTCGGTAACTTGTAAAATTCTTATTTTAAGCGTGCGAAGCTGCCATTAAAATCTATAGCTGATCATAACCCTGTGCAATATAGACCTTTTCACGTCGTTTTGGTATGATGCAGTGTGGGGCAGTGAGGAGATTTTGGTGGAAGTGTTCACGCTGTCGTTGATCTGGCAAGGTCTTTCAGGGTCTTTTTCCTTTATTTGTTTTTAATGGAACGTAGAGCAGACTTCTGCCTAGTGAAGATCTCTTGTCAGATGCTTTATAATCTGCCTGTCCGAATCACTACCTTATATGTTGCTTCTTATCATTAATCACATCCATTAGGAATTTTTTTAAAACAGAGAGACATAGTCTCATTACCGATGGTGAAAGCATTATGGGCAGAGTAGGGAGGGACAGTGGTCATTAGAATACCTCTTTAAATTGCTTTCTCGTTAGTGGTGGGATGATTGGTGTTTGTTTACTGTGTGGTTTGTAAGGACAGTGTAAGACTTTTTGTGTATTTGTTTTGAGTACATCCTGTTGATCGTCGTCCTATGGTCACAAACGCTGCTTGGCATAGTACACCATTACGTCCGTCTCGCCACATTTTTCACAGAACAGGCTCAGTGTTTTTGGAAAAGGGGTGGGTGCCTCCAGGGTTCCCCTCGAAATCAACAGTTTTGGCAGGGAGGTCAAGAGTTGCTATGTGGTTGGCACTGTGCAGCATATATGTTTAGTAGCTTTTGCTTTTATTGTTAGTTTTTGCGATTCATTAGATTTCAGGGTTTGCAACAAGTTCGTCCTCGTAGCAGCGAGTCGAGCTCAGAGCCACACGCCAAGAAACCACGGAAGGAGATCAAAGACGAGATCGATTAGACAGCCGTTGCTAATTGATTTATGTGTGCAGTTGTACTCTGAGTGCAGTGCTTGTGCGGTCGGAATTTGTAATATTATAATATTGCTGCAGCCCTTACGGTTGGCATAAACCGGCTTTCTTATTACCTCGAGTACGAGTTTAGCCTCTGAGTTGTGAAGTTAAAAATTAGGAAGGGAAAGGTGACAGGAGGGTGTGGGAGGGCAGTGATGCCCTTTTATAGGGTGGGTATGGTGTTGTATAGAGGAGTCTTGTCTATAAATACTTCAGATTTGCAAAAATTGCTGCTCATTCATGATCACGGTTAGGTGATATTATATTTTAACTTGTAAGTGCAATACTTTTCGAGATGTTCGTTTTCGTGAGGGTGCATGCGAAGTGATAAGTGTTAGGAGCGTAAGGGAGAGGCTTCTTATCGTTATGACGTAAACGTTCCTGATGAGCTAACGGTGCTTTTCTGTAAATATGACCGTTTTACGAGACGCTTTTCTAATGTGCTGTGCATTCTCGATTCTTCCATCTTAGCACGTTTTATTTTATTTCTTTGTCTATTTTCTTATGCATTAGTTTTGCAATTGTCTTCTCTTACTGCGTATTACGGCAGTCAAATATTGATAATGTTATACTGCTTTACCTCAGGCTGGGCCCCTCGGGCAGTTAGGTTCACGGCTTTCTAGAGGGAGAGGCGATCTAATATATTTTTTACTCTCGTATTGCAACTGTTGCAATAATGTTATTAATTATTTGATGATGTTTTTTGGGTGATGTTCGGATAAACAGAAATGCGAGAGGGGGAGACCGCTGTCTTCCCGTCGTGTTGTAGCGGTTCGACTCTCAATGGAAAAGCCCGTTTCCATAAATTCGCCCTACCTCCTTCCC